>JAQLOM010000017.1:6244948-6262366 GCA_030068315.1 Chrysichthys thysi
GTGTGTGTGTGTGTGTGTGTGTGTGTGTGTGTGTGTGTGTGTGTGTGTGTGTGTGTGTGTGTGTGTGTGTGATGACTCCTATGGTGGCTCATATGAGCTGGCACAGTGTCCAGCACTGCCTGGTGAGCGAGAAGCACTAAACTGAGCCAGCAGATGGGACTCTGTGACTCTCCGCACTACTGGACGTTACTCCTGTGTTTAGACTCTTAAGTGAAATTCTTTTCTCGATGCGTTCCCTTCAGGGAGATTCACTCAAAGGGCTTCATCAGGTCGCTGTGATGGAGGGAAGTTCTGCTCCATTTGAACTCCAAGTGTGTCTGACACTCCTTACGCTACGAGAGTGACATGGCCTTAGCGAGCTGAGGTGTGATTTGGCGTGGAACTGCAGAGGCCCCAATGTTGTGAAGGTGTTGGCGTGGTGGTGGTGGGTTTTTTTGTTTTGTTTTGTTTTGTTTGTTTAAATCTTTAACTGTGTGTGTTTTTTTTAAAAATCAGCCCAAATAAGAAATATCAGAATTCACTCCGGGTTATTACCAGAGCTCCATGCGCACACGTCGATATCAAGATCAAGGGGAAATTTAGAGTTATCAGATCCCCTCGCTGCCTGGTTTAGTGAGTGGACCTGCAGGAAACTCCCGCACATGTACAGGGAGAACGTGTGAACCGCTGCGTAGACAGTAAACCAAGCTCACAATTACGTGCAGGACCCTGGAGCCGTAAGGACTGAGATCTTCAGTGTTGGATGTAATTTCTGATCGTGATGTTCCTGTGCATGGTTTAGCGTGTTGTCACACAGGAAGCAGTGCTGCTAGCTCCTCTCATGCGTTCTTTCGTCGTGCCCCCACCCCCCCTTTTTTCTTTTTTCTTTTTTTTCTTTTTTTTTTTTAAAGTAAAGGATTTCCACTGGCAGCTGCTCTACATATTGGTAAATTTACATCGGCATCCAGACCTGCTGAGGGTTTGTGTTTTGTTTTGTTTTGCAGCGCTAGTTAACTGTGCGGTTCGTTTGTAGCGCTAGCTAACCGCGCGGCTCTGTGAGCTCATGATTGCAGAAGAGGGTGGATCACACTTTCTTTCGAGCATGTTCCTCTGCTCTGTGACGAAACGCTCCAGTTAGCAGGCTTCACGTGACTTGGAGGAAGCACGCAATATCGTATGAGACAAGAGAGCTGGCCAAGATTAAATTAGAGATGAAACCCTTACTCTGGCCAAGCAACAGAAGTGCTTCTAAAACTTTTGATTTGTCAGGGTGGGGAATTGATCACGAGATGCAGTGAGGGACGCTGCAATTAACTCGAGCACTCTGCGTGAAGGGCAGCAGGATGTCCCTCGTCCTGGACGTCTCTCGCAGGATAGCCTGGCGTCTTCCTGCTCTTAAAAATCTGCTTTGTGAAATGTTCTTTAGCATTCCAGACCAGAAGAAGTAAAGGCATGATGCTGAGCTGCTAATGAACACCTGATTGTTGTGATGTTCCTTCTCTCTCACACACATCTCCCTCTTCTCACTGCTCTGATGAAAAGGGCTTTTCCCAGAACGACTAGAGAGTGTGGGGGGGGAAACGTGCTGTTACAAAAGACGCTTCCTGTTCACTCATTTTGTTCATGTTCTCCACTCATGAAGAACTGGACCGTGGACTGTTATTCTGTTCTGTGAGTGTCTCGTAGGCCTTGGGGTGTTAATGATTATCCAGAATAATTCTGATTATTTTTTATGATCCTGTTTCTAAACCCGGTGCAGTGGGATGAAATACGGCGCATGTGGACCATGATGCAGCAAGACAATACAGTGTGGTATCGTCATCATAGTCATTTTTTTTTTTGTGTGTGTGAGTGAGAGAGGGGGAGAGAGAGAGAGGCTGACGGTGATGTCCTAATCCATCAGTGCTAATCTAATCCAGAGCAAAAGGCCCTGATCAGATTAGGTTCCTCCGGCGGCTCCACGTGGCGACGTGATGTTTATAGAGAAGGAAGCGGCAGCAGACTGGAGGATGTGCGAGGAGCCCGAGACGAGTGTGATTTCCAGTTCTGAAAGAAAAAAAGGGTCCCAGAAAACATGGGCCGTTGCCATGGAAACAGGACTGCACTCATTCTGAATGTGTGTGTGTGTGTGTGTGTGTGTGTGTGTGTGTGTGTGTGTGTGTGTGTGTGTGCACGTCTGGTGGTCTGAACTCTCTCTACATTCCATATTTATTCATCCTTTATCACCTTGGTCATTCATTTTCTCTATTTTAATGTGTGTCTCGCTTTCTACCTCCCTCCCCCTCTTGGTCGCTCGCTCTGGTGCACAGTCTCTCTCTCTCTCTCTCTCTCTCTCTCTCTCTCTCTCTCTCTCTCTCTCTCTTTGTCTGTGTCTCTCTCTATCTCTCCCTCTTTCTGTCTGTCTATTGCTCACATTCTGTATTTATCACTCAGGTTGTCTTACTTGATTCCCCCCACACTCGTTTTCTGCCTTTCCATCTTTCTCAGTCGCTTTCTCTCTTTTGTCTTTGTCTCTCTTGGACTTTTTCTTTGTGTCCCTCTTTGCGTCTTTTGCTTTTTATCTCTCTCATGCGTTTTTTTTTTCTGCCTTTTTCTTTCATTCTTGCTCTCACTCTCTCTCTATCTCTGCCACTCCTTGTAGCTGTCTCTCCCCCCTCTATTTCTTTCTCTTTCTCTCTCTCTGTCATGCTGTGTGCTATTCTTGCTCTCTCTCTCTCCCTCTCTGTTGCTGTCCATCTCTGCCACTCCTTGTAGCTGTCTCTTTCCTCCCTCTCTCCTTCTCTCTCTCTGTCTTTCTCTCTCTTTCTCACAGATTACTGAGAAAGAGAGAAAGTGGACTTGTCTCTCCTCTTCTTCTGGGATGAAATTAGAAGGAGCCGTTTTGAGTTTAATGAATGAAACCAGCAGTTTCCTTGTCGTCAGCTCAGTTGTTATATATTCACACACGAGCCATGTATAATGGGCAATATTCTGTATGTCCAGTGCTCTGTAAGAAGCACAGCCTATGAGATGATGTCTTTGTCATGTTAAGTGTTGAAATGGAAGTTTTGCTGCCTTTGTCTTGGGTTAAGTTGTGTTCAGGGATGGAGACCAGCTTCCATAGGTATTACAGCAGCAACGTGAAGAGCAATGCCTTTCTGTGCCATCTGGCAGTAAAGCAGCCTGAGCGTGATCGCTTCAGAGCACTCCGTAGGACAGGACCTACTTGGGGGAACGGCTCTTTGGGAAACCGCACCGGGAGGACAGAGAGGAGGAGAGTGACTTTGCAAAACTGCGTGTCCTCCATCTTTGTGTCGCGAGAGCGGCATCTCCTCGGGAGCGGGCGGGAAGAATAAAGGAGAGTGCGAAACTGTAGGGAACGTTTCAGATCGTTTGAAGCGCAGAGCTCACCGTATCTGTTGGAAGACGTTTGCTGAGTCGCCAGAAATGTGAATTTCCTCTGTTTAAAGCTCATAAGTGGTCATGCATGTCTCAGAGTAGTAAAACCAGGATTTGATGATCTTGATTTGTTTTAACACCTGCTTTATTCATCACAGAAACTAACAAAAGAATAAACATGAGGCAGGAAAATTACCCCTAAACAAGTCTCAACAGATCTTTTTGTTTAAAATCAGTGCAGTGCAAAGTTAAACGGCTTCTTTCCATGTTTAGGTTTTTGAGTTTGCAGCCTGCTTTCACGCACGCTTTCACACATTTAACTGAGGAAAACCTGCGAGACATCCAGCATGTGGAAAAACAGCCTGTGAAGTAGGATAAAAATGCACAAATGTGTTTAATTCTGTCTCGGATCTGTTCATGCAGTGGAAAATCCTCTTTTAAAAAGCTAAGATGGCTTCAAACTAGCGCCCTGCGTTTGTGTCTCGTTCCTGACGGCAAAAGAAATCCGAACCCCAAACGCAGTATCGACCGGGGAATCGACAAGGTGAGTGCTGATGACACGGGTGAACCTCCATTTCACAAAACGGGATGTTTTATTGTGCAAACATGTAGAAGCGCTTTCAGTTTGCGATCGTTATCACCTGCGACCTCACAAACATGGTGTTTAGCTGAAATTATTCGCTCGCCGCAATTTTTTGAAATATATTACCTGTAAGTGTAAAAAAAAAAAAAAAAAAAAAACCCTCCAGAGTGAGAAGCTTTTCCCCAAAGTAATATCATGACTAGAGACTGGATATGGAGTTTGGAGGCAGGTTTGAGAGCTTTCTGTCTGTGAAATTAATTAATGGATTGTAGATAAAGGATGATCACGATGGCTGACGCAGCACTTTCAGTATAGTTTTGTGAATATGCTTGCGGTGTCGAAGGGACCGTTCTTCATAGTAAGCATGCAGACATGAAAGATTCCTGCACATTTTGTGTACAAATATGCAAGCTGCGAACATTCCAGCAGCCGGGCGTTGTCCCAACATATTGCACCTCTTGCGCTGTTGCGTTTGCCTGCCACACGCGAAACACAGAATATTTTTACAATCTTGCCGTATCGCTAGCATCATCATCATCACTAGCTCGAAAAATTGTATGTCAAATTATCGCATCCTGAGGACCATCTGTACCATGATTCTTCTGTCTGGTAATGGTATAGCAGGGCATCACCGTATTAAATAAAGATGTTCATGTTGGAATATTTGTGGCGTCCTTGGCGGTTCTGGTGCCAGCTGTAGTATTTTCAGTATTTCTCTGAAGCGATTTTCTAGCATGTCACAGGAGGACACTTTGAATGCCGCTTTAACTGACCTCGCAGTACCAACCAGGTTTAATAAGAAGAGAAAGCCAATGAGGAGGAATAGTGTCCACAGGATGCAGTGCGGCCAAGTTGCGTAAAGGTACAACATGGCTAGTTAGTGATGCACAGGAGGATAAGCTCAGTGGTGGTGATGGTGGTATTGGTGTGAAAGTCGCAGTTTGGAAGCTGATCTGTTTGAGCAGAGTGTGTAGAGGAGGTGGTGAGAGGGCTGGACAGCCTAAAGGACTGATCCTAACTCTCTTTAACCCTTTATTGGGTGAAGAAGCATATTTGGGAGCTTCAATGGACCAGCCTTCAATGCCCACCCTTTCTGTGAAGTCGTTGAATCGCATACCCCCCCCCCCCCCAACCAATCCTAAAGAAATGTTGCTTTAAGTTTAGATGTGTGTTTGTGTATTTTTTTTTTTTTTTTTAATATAATTTTTTGATACATATACAGGTTTTGGAGAAGTTTTACCCTACACTGGGAACTCTTGATGTTGATTTTCAACATAAAAATGAAAATGAAACATTCTTCTAATATGTAGTCTTGTGATATCCTCTAGTAACACACATTATGGTTAAAAGTTTGAATTTCCAAGTATTTTAATATTAATGCCCTATAAAGAGTTCAGTAGAGATCAAGTCGCTATGAGCAGGCAGTCACACGGTATGGTGTCCCATAGGAGAGGAAGTCCGCATGTCAACAACGGACATGTGAAATAAACTCTTAAACTTTTAGAAGATGTAGATGTAAAATGTAATGTTTAACAAACTCTACTCAGTCGTTTTTCTTCTTCATTACACACGCACATACACGCGCGCGCACACACTCCTTATTCCCTGTAGCTTGAATAATCGTCACGCAACTTGTTTTCCTATAATTACCTCTCTCACTGATATATCTCCAAAGTCATCTGTAGGATTCCCCCCCCCCCTTTCATCAGGGTGGTGTAAGCGCATGTCTGGCTGAGTTTTCCACTTTAATGCTGTCTTATTTCTCCCTGGGTGTAATTTGGTCTAGTCTAGTTTTGAAGTATGTATAAATAAATCTCTCATTTTGCTCTCACAGCCCCTTTCGGAACTCGTACATAATCACACACGCATGTGACGTGGTTATAAATGAGACTTCAGTAATACGACCCCGTTCCCGAAAAACAGCACGACCCGCCGCGCCGTCAGAGGCATAAGATGAACCTGCACAGGGGGAAAGACGAATGCAAAGCAGGAGGAGGAAGATGGCGATGGATGGCTTTATTGGATGGAGTAATGTGCTGAACGTCCATGGTGGACTTCCGACAGTATGCTATTAAATTTCACGCTCTTGAAGTTTTCAGTCACTGTGGAAACGTATTGCTCCTGTCTGGAGCAAGAGAGGCTTCCAGATGAGAGCTGCATGTGTTCTAGCATCCTGTTTTTTCAACTTGTCTTTCACTTATTCCTACCTGATATTTATATAAGGCCCCTCACCCCCCCCCCCTTTTTTTTTTCCAAGTAAGAGATTTCCTTAAGCAAACAAGCTCTGAATGTCAAAATAATGAGCCATGTTCCAAGTAGTCCAATGTCAAGTGGGCCAGACGGACAACAGCTATTAAGCAGACCAGTAAGACACCACTGACTTCTCTTAATAGATCTGCAAAGCCCATCGAGTCTTAAAAATTGGATTAAACATGTATTCACTGCAGTAAAGCCCTCCTTTAAACTTCTCCACATGTCGTCGTAGCGTTCCAACCTGGAACTGAAATGATGACACAGCAGATCTGTAGGTCACTAATTCATGAATGTCGTTATGATATTGGGTTTTCGCCTAGTGGAATAAGAAACTAGCTCTTTTTGAAATCTTTCAGCTCAATTATGTTAATATTTTCATTTATAACACAGGTTCTACAGTCATTTGGTTGGCTGGATTAGAAGTTTGAGAGTGTGTGTGCATGTGTGAGTGCGCACGTTTGTCTGCATCACCAAATAAACGTGGTTCGTTAATTGCGGCGTGTCTCATGTCTTGGAGCTTATAAATAACCAAACTGGCCTGGATTTTGGTGTTCAGTCTAATCTCTATCTGCCGCCTGTGTAGTTTGTGCGATTACTGGAGGAACAGAGGAATTTTGACCGGTTTAAAAATACTGTGAGGACAAACTTTCCGCAAACATGAATTTTGCTTACAGATACCTCTGTTTAACAGTAGATGCCGAATTTTGTCCGTGAACATTATTACTGAAGGCAGAAGTGTTTTGTTTTTGTTTTGTTTAATTTGTCCAAAAGGTAAAGAGATGGCATGGAATAAGGCAAAACAGCTACAGGTATGTTTGTGGCACTGGTGAAATGTTGAAAAGAAAACATGCTAGCAGTCAGGAAGAAAAAATCAGTTACCCAAGAACACTTGACACATCTCAATTTTCCGGACGTGTTCCCATCGTCCTAATTGTTGACGTAAGGCGAGCATAATCTTCTTCAATCTCGGGTCTGACGTTTCTGGATCTTCCTCGTATAAATTGACGCAGTCTCTTATCGATTTCAGCCAAGAGTTTATTGGGATCATGTTGTACCACGTAATAATGTTTAAAAGACGTCTCATGTGTTCATTTAACCCAACCGCAAGCTGATCGGGCTTTTGTAGGGAGTGCAGAGTTTCAAGGTAAATTTTTCCATAAGCTCTTGAAACGATCCATTTGCTAATCGAACACTTGAGCGTGCGCCCTGCGTCGTCTTGGGGGCGTCCTCAACCCCCCCCCCCCCCGCCCCCGTGGCTTCGTGCCCAGTGTAAATGGAAAAGGTTGGAATTCCATTCATCAGTTTAATGGATCCCTTAGAAAGAGGTGGGGTGTCTTTATCAGCGAGAGAAAAGAGAAGAAATGGAGAGAGCGCAAGTTATGTTAGTAATGCGAGAAATGGAGAAGTGTCTGCCAGAAAGCTTTACAGCAGCTGGAGTGAACCAGCACTGTCCCTCAGGTGTCATCTGACTAATCGAGCCAGTTTAGCGTTTACGGGAATGAACATCTAATAGGGGTATTAGCCCAAACTCAGAGAGTTGGTCCTGGGCGGTTTTAGCGAGTCCGGTCATTTTTCTGGGTTGTTTCCCGTCTGTTAGCGGCCGTGTCTAGTGTGTTTGGCAGGTCTAATTGGTCCTTCACTCTTTATTTGATTTTCTTTTCTTCTCCATTTAACACAGTGTCTCCCCTCGCTTTGTCTCTTTTGGAGTCTTTTTTCCAGCGTCAGAGTAATGAGGATTTATAGTGTAGAATTAACACCGGTGCACTTCTGTGTGGTGGCTAATCACATTAGCTGCACGCGCTAGCTTGGAGTGCTTATTGATGCTCCTATGTGGCGGCAGTAGTGTCTATGGGACAGTGGTTGTTCAGTGTTTAGGATGTTGGACTACTGATGGGAAGGTCGTGAGTTCAAATTCCAGCACTGCCAAGCTGCCTCTGCTGGGCCCTTTAGGAAGGCCCTTAACCCTCGACTGCCCAGTTGTACAAATAAGATGGATGCAAGTCGCTCTGGATAAGGGCGTCTGCCAGATGACGCTAATGTACTGAAATGGTGCAGTTGGGCGAATCAGAACTGAAGCTTGTCTGGATCATGCAGTTGACTACTACTTTTCTTATTCTTGTCTATGAGTGCCGAACTTCAAAACCAATGCTGAGATTAGTTGGTGTATCCCACATACCTCCCACCTTTTACTTTTCTTCTTTTTACTTCAAAGATCGCAGTTCCCAAACCGTGTCTAAGCTCCAAAGCCAGCATCTTAAGTCTGCTTTATAGAAGCCTGGCAGCTTTTCTGGTCTTCACCTCATCCCTCTGATCATCCCTCCTCCTTGGTTGACTTTTCTGTCACTCATGGATCCGCGTTTGATTTCACACTGACAGGTGCCGGCATCTGCTTGTCATCCAGTTTGTCTAGCACAGACGTGGATGTCGAACGTTTGGGGAGACGTGAGCCGCCTTGGCGGCAATGTCATGGGTTAGAACTTGACTCACTCATCCTCTGACGCTTAATCCTGTTCAGGGTCACAAGGGGGAAGCTGGAACCAATCCCAGCTGACTTCGGACGAGAGGCAGGGTACACCCTGGGCAGATCGTCAATCCACCGCCGGGCCAACACACAGAGACAGACAACCATTCACGCTCAAATTTACACTTGTGGGCAATTTAGAGTAGCCAATTAGCCTAATCCCTCCGTGCATGTCTTTGGACTGTCGGAGGAAACCGGAGTACCTGGAGGAAAAACACACGGACGCAGGGAGAACATGCAAACTTCACACAGAAAGGTGCCCAGGTTGATCCCAGGAATGGAAACCCAGGACCTTCTTGCTATACTAACCACCACACCGCTGTGCCACCCAGAACCTGATTTTGTACTTCTTTATTTAAAAAAATAGAAAATTTTAAAAAGTCAGTCGCATCCTTTGGGTGGGGTGGGGGGGTCCGTAGCATTTTGGAAGTTTGAAATCAACTTGTTTGATGGACAGATAAGAGAGTTCAATTAACCTGGCAGACTGTGGATATGAAGGTGGTGGTGTGGTGGTTTTTTGGTATTGGTCTTTGTTTTTTCTTCCCCTAATCGAATCACAGTGTAGCACAGATAACCGGGGGAAAAATCCCCCTAATAAGGCTACCAATGCGTTGGTAACTGTATCCGTTAATCTTTGCTTGCTTCTATACTCGTATTGTTGTGCTGAAAAGTCGGAATTGATCTGGACATGATAGTCTGACCGCTGCGCCATCTGTAACCTGCACAAGTAATGCCTCTCTGACTCTAGCATGAGCTCAGCAGGTAATGTCTGGCGCGTTGGCTGCACAGAGTGCTGGGTGTTGCCGTGCCGTCTCCAGGCTGTCGGCACACTGGCACTGATGGATGATGGGGGCTCGGTACCTGCCTTGGAGACGGCGCTAATGTAGGATGGGTTTTGTGGAGTAACTGAAGGAGACCATTCTGTAAGTGGGTTAACTTGGAGCTGGGAAATATCGGTGCTATTTTGGGAAATGTGATGCTGTTTATAGACAATCAAAGCAGTTCAAGGAGCAGAAAGGTTTGTTACCGGTTAAGTGTGACGCTATTCTTATAAATGAACTCAAACGGCTGAGATTTGCTTATCTACCAGTGAACCTTGCTGCAGTGTTTTATTTCATGTTCATTGTGATATTTAAGCACTCACAATCACTGATGGCTCTTGCATATAAACAAACAGATGATAAAGCAAACTATTTTTTTTATTTTTTTATTAATGGTCATTATGTAATTATTACCCAGGTGCTGATGTGAGTGGTGTGGTCTAGGAAAAGCTGTCTCAAATCCGTGTGGCTGAATTCTGGAAATTAGTTTTTGACTAAGTTTTCTGCTAATAATATACTTTGACATCAACAAAACAGAAAGACTGGTGTCTGATCATGCCTTGGTGTCTGCCTCCAAAGATCATCGCATTAGGTAAGGAGCCAGTTTAACTAATGCAATGAGGAAGCAGTCTTATCTGAGTCACGCTTCAGCGCAGTTTGCTTCCTTGAAATGCATTTCTGCTCACATTCTCTTTCCTAAACAAGACGTTTCCACCTGGAGAACCGCCATTCACTGGTTGCTTTTTTTTTTTTCTTTTCAAATTTATATATATATATATATATATTACCATTCTCTGTCAGCTCTGTTGTCTGCTGTGTGTGTGAATCTCTGGAAATCGGCATTTTCTGAAATTCTCAAACCAACCCATCCGGCTCAAACGCCCATGCCATGGCCAAAGTCACCGAAGGTTGCATATTTTCCCTTTTCACGTGTTTAATGTGAGCATTAGCTGACCTGTATCTGCATGATTTTAAGCATTGTACTGCACACACACAAAATGTGTATGTGTTTTTATATAGTCATAATGTGACCCCGTGAAGGGGTTTCCCCAGCTACCACAAATGCATTACATTCATTTTTCACGTCTTTGGCCTCTGTGTTAACTCGGGCCAGAGTTTGGATAAGGCGAGGACCCGTGTTTGGTAATGCAGGAAAAGTTGAGTCATTGGTTTTTTTTTCCGTCACTTATAGTGTCGCAGTGGCCTCTAGGTCGTCCTGCACGTTATGCATTAAAGCAGGGGACTTGAATAAAATGCAGTTTAATATTCTGTAATCTTGAAAGAATGATGCCTCATATCGATTTGATGCTCTGTGACCTCATTTGCGTTGTAGCTAGAACTTAATGAAAGGGCTAGACGGACCAGGAGAGTAACTTGAGCGCTCTAGAGACTGTGTTTAATTAGAGTTGAAGTTGCAAAGGTTATCGGAGGCCTTTTGGAAGGTCACACTCTCCTCTACTGTCCCCTCCCTTCAGTTTTCCTCTGTCCTGCCATCTGGATTGCTGTCTTGTCTGTCAGTCACTCTCACATCTGTTGTTTGGGTGGGCTCGATGAAGACGGATGCGGATTACGCTAGCCGTGTTTGCGTCTTTTAAGAAGGCTTTTTTTTATGTTGTTGGATGGTTCATTCCCTGCCAGATGTGGTGTGAATTAGATGACAGGATGTGTTTTGATTCGTCTCACCTTTCCTCACACTAAAAGGCAAACGCACTTTGGGTAAAAGTCAGCAGGCTTTAGACATGATCATCTCTATCATATGGACATTTGTACGTACTGAGCTTCACTCGAGTGCAGCGCAGGATTTCGGGCTTCTTTTTAAGCCTAGTGCACATCCTGTATGGTTTTAATCCAGGTTTCCAAGTCACAGGCTGCTTTCAGGGATTGGTGGGTACCTCCTGCACGCTCCAAGCTTGGCAACTACTGGCTATGAGCGCCATTGACGGTGGACTCGGATCACGTGCACGTCCTGGGCACGTCTTGCCAGAGAGTCCAGATCGACGTGTTCTCTCTGTGTCTGTCTGGCTGCCTCCTTAAGTTACATTTTGCACCGTGGAGGTACTTCATCACACCAGTATTTAGAGCTTTGGCGTGCGTTTCAGTTTATACTTGGAGCGGAGAGATGAGCAAGTTGCTGGGCAAATACTTGCATGCCCGCACGTAGCTCTAATACAAACAGGTGTGTCAGTGATGGTATCTATCTAAAACCGTTTGTTTATTTCAAATGAAATCCAAAAGTAAGTTTTGTGCATTTGTAAAGTTATAGCAGTGCGTTGCATGTGCATGCCTGAGTTTATATTGGACAACTGCAGATTTAGTCACTTCAGGCTGTTCTGCTGACACTAGACATCTGGTCCCCCCCATCCCACCCCACCCCACCCCCGGTGGAAGGATTTGTATCTTTTATATCATTTATATCTGAATTTTAAAGCACAATCACAGAGTCATCATCCAGTGGTAATGTGAGAGCATTCACCTCACTCTGTTATCGCTCAAGGTCCTTCTCAGTCAATGTTTAATCTGCTACGTGATGGTCGGGACCTCGTTGGTTGTAATCACAGAGTAAGACTTTGGTTGAAATGCCGTTTTACATTAGATCAGAAAGAAGCCTTTCAAAACTTGCCTTGCCATGGTAAATGATTCTCTCGTGTTGGCACTTGTGCTGGGCTGACCTTCAGTGAACTAGAGACATTACCTAGTGGATCCTGAAGCTTTAGTTTGAACGTGGAAGTGCATGATATGGACCATCATTGCCATTTTTTTTTGCACCCAGAATTTTCACTTCTGTGAACTTCATGCAAATGTTGCCAATCAAGGCAGGCTTGGGGTCTCAAGTCCGCTTCTTAATGCCGCACTGGAAGTACAAGGGTAATGTGAGAGGCTTAACTCGTCGAGTAATGGGAATGGGGGTTCACCCAAAAATGATTCATTATCAACAGGTTTATAGATCTGGGGGTTCATTTTATTTTTAGAAACATTAAATGTTTGTCTCCATGAGTTTGACAGGACGCCAGAAATGTTGTATAGATGAGAAAATGTATACTCTGTAATATGCAAATAAACCTCTTGAGGCACAAGTTTTCTGCTCAGTAGATGCATTCTGTTCGTCTGCGTGCTTGTGCACGTGTGTGCGCGTACGTGCACGTGTTTGCTTTTCTGTAATACAGTTTGTGTTTATTGTTGTGTTGCAGGGTGAGGAGGGGCCTCCCAGTCTGGAGTACATCCAGGCCAAGGACCTGTTCCCCCAGAAAGAGCTGGTCAAAGAAGACGAGAGTCTACAGGTCAGCTGTTCTCCATCCTGTTACACGACGCACCAAAATTTAAACTCCTGGCCAGAACTGAAATTCAACAAACACTGAGCTGAAAAACCGAACCCCAGAAACCTGACTGACACGGTGTCTCTCTTTTTAATTTCGATTTCTTTATTTCTTTTTGTTTTATTTTATTTTTCTTCCTTTTTTTTTTTGCTTCTGGATTTTCTTCATATCGAGTGCGTTGCCATGTTTTCAAGTGGTGTATCAAACCCTTAGTGGAGAGGTCTTTGGGCATTCTACCACCTCTTTACTTCACCTATGAACCATGATTACAAATCGCATGTCTAATGTGGTGAACTGCTTCCATCTCCTGTTGAACAGACTGTTTAAGGGCAAAGGAAACTTTAAAAAAAAAAAACTTTCTAATTCTTATTAACATTTAGTTATGAGTTCTTTACAAAGTGTTAGATTTAATTAATTGATTGATTGATTAATTAATTATTAGGGGGCCTTTTTTATTAATCTTTTGTATTAGGGGCCCAAGTATGTAGTACATGTTACAGTCACAAAACTTTTTAAGTACAGTGGTCCCTGTACCCACGAGCATCTGAGGCCAAAAGAAACTAGTGTCACGAGCATTTTTATTTAATAAAATCTCGCTGTACCCACAAGCAATGTTTGGAGCCACAAGCGGTACCTCGAGCCCGCCCACCTTGTTATCTCTATATGCATAAACAATGGGGAACAAGGGAAACACGCGGGTCAGCGGCGGTCAGTCCCTCACAGCATCTTGTGGTATTAGCATCGTTGAGACCACATGAACTATTTTTGTACTTTTTGTTTTCTTTCGATTGCTTCAGCCGGCTCATTCTAACAGCTGTTTTGTGTTGCTGCGACATGCCACCAGAGCGCTGCTGTGATACGCATGTTTACATCCACTCTTGTAAATGTATGAATATTTTTATATACATATATAAAATGCTTCCTAAAGTTAAAACTATGCTTAGCCTACGGGACTTGGTCTCTTTCGTGTACGGCCATAGCGCAGTTTTTTATGCATTTAAAGATGAATGTGTGTCTAGTATGCCAAAATATATGATATTCTCAATCAACACTACTTATATTTTCACTAAAAGCTCAATTATTGTGCCTGTAAATGTTTTGTGTGGGGGTATTTTGGGGCTGAAAAACCAATCAATCCTTTTCCCATTATTCCTTATGGGAAAAATTGTTTGTACCCACGAGCTGTGTCTTCAAATCAATTACGCTCATGGGTACAGGGATCACTGTATGTTCACCTGCGGAGCGCGTATTGTTCTATGAAATATACATCTCCAGTTATGAAGGGTGCCTGGACCCTCACAGATTACCGCTTGCGCTACATTTCTCTTTCCTCTTATCATTTCTGAAAGGGTTTTGCACTATGATTTAGGTATTTCTTTTTTGGTGTGGCTTCAGAGGGAATCCTTAACGAAAGGCTAAATTTAGTCTCTGCTTACTTCCACCCTAAATCACTGACTAATCCTTTAATAGCATAAAAGCACCCATTTAGTTCATTCGCCTGCACACACAAACCGATACAGTACTACTTGAGACAGCGTTCATGAACACGCATCTCTGACTGCCGCTTCTCTATTAACCCTCAGCCCACACTGCTGCATGCTTACAGCTACAGCTCAAGCAATTACATGGGCCGCATTAGACAGTGAGAGCGAGCTGGAGAATGGAGGTGGGAGATTGGACTGGAGCTAAAAAGGGAAAGTGTGTGTATGTGTCGATGTTGAGTAACAAAAAGAGAGCGCGAGAGAAAAGATGGTCATTAGGAAGAGAAGTGCTGGATTTCATTCAAATGGTGATCTCATGGCTTAGCAGGGGAGCTGCAGGACTTTTCATTCCACAGCAGCTCCATGGAGAACAGCTCACACTTTTCGTCTGATGACTTGCACTGGTTTAACTCTGTGTAGCGACATGGCAGGAAAACACTACCACTGGTTCTCAGTATAACACGCACTCTAAGCACTGGCTGCGTTGGGTAATTGTTTAACTTTCTAATGAGATGCTTTAAAAGTAAAAAATGATGGATGGAGGTTTCCGTACTTTTTTGTTTGTTTGGTTGTCTTGGTTGTGAAAAACGTAGTTTATCACATTCTTCCAAACCATTTTTGAGTCCTGGAGTTGGTTCGATTCAGACTCTATTTTATTACTGCAGTTGAACTGCACTAGCGGTCACTTTTGTAGCGGTCAAACCGCTTGTTTTGATCAGCGCTCCAGGATTTAGTGTGAACCGATTAAAAAGTAGGCTTTGGACAATCTCTGTCTATCCCAGACATATTGGTTGTTGTTTTTTTTTTTGTTTTTTTGCCCTAATTATTTTGCAACAAGAGTTTATGTTTAATCAGCTGTTTCGGTTTTTTGGGAAATAGACCTTTGTTCCACCTGAAAAGGCAAATCTGAGGTTCTGGGTAAAAGGCGTTGACTTACAAGACTGATTTACATGAAACCAAGCGAGCATTTAAAGAAGAGTGATGATAAGTATACAAAGCGACTAGAAAGGCTTCGCCTGAACTATCGATCCATGAACAGCAAGATTAAAGCAGCTTTAATTATTTAACGTGATCAATAGATTATAACAGTAACGCGATGCCTTGTGATAATCTCACGCACATAATGTGATTCATGAAGTTTCTTTTTGTAAAACCTGCTGCGATGACACCCGTTCGATCACCCCAGCTGAGAACATATGGGTGTTTCTGATTCGAGTATTTGAGTCACATGTGAAAGGCACACATGTTGAAGTATCAGGTGTATTTGATTCACTCAGTGTACTGTTCAGGATCGGCTAATTATATTGGATAGCTAGGTTAAAAACGTAGTTTATCACATTCTTCCAAACCATTTTTGAGTCCTGGAGTTGGTTCGATTCAGACTCTATTTTATTACTGCAGTTGAACTGCACTAGCGGTCACTTTTGTAGCGGTCAAACCGCTTGTTTTGATCAGCGCTCCAGGATTTAGTGTGAACCGATTAAAAAGTAGGCTTTGGACAATCTTTCTGTCTATCCCAGACACTGTTTGGTATTCATGGGAAGAATTAGAAAAGCAGTTTCAAAGGAAATTTCGATACGGTGTGTGTTTGGCAAGGGAATGGTTGTATGTGTGGCAGATGTTTACTTTAATTTTTTCTTTTTCTTTTTTTAATGCAAAACAAATAAATAAAGCATTCTCTCGGTCGCACTGCCAGCACCAGGAGCAGGAGGAACTTTATATATACACCCCCTGTGTATCTGTGTCCAAGCTTCCCTGCCCAGTTTTACTCAGCAGTAACTGTCTGTCTCCTCAGGAGTACTGTCTCTCTCGCTGTCTAATTAGTCACTATTTGGCTTTGATGCGTGCAGTGAAGAGGAGCCAGTAGCTACTGGAAATCCTGAATGAAAGCGTGAGGAGAAGAGTTTATTTTAATTAAATTGTCCTTTTCCTCTGGTTCTTTTTCAGTTCAGAGCATTAAACATCATAGTTCTTTCTGAAAATACTTGTTTCCCTCTCCAAATTTTCTGCAGTTCTGCAATGTTTTTGAGGACTTTGGAGGATGGAAACATTCATACTTTTTTGCTACATGTGTCTGTCACTCAGCTCTTTCTCGTTTCCCTCCAAAGCCATATTTCTGCCTCTGGGCCTCACCTGATCCCTTTTCGAAGCATTTCTGCTTTCAAGGCAGCTCCTGCTCGGCCGCAGCTCCATGAAATATGGATGCGCTTTTCCGCAGATATTTTTTTTTCCTTTGGCCGTCAGGGATGCTGCATCATCTTGGCAAACACGGCAGCTGAAGAGACGTGAACGACATCTCCATTTCCAGTGTGCTTTACAAGATGAAGGTCCTTGAGAGCATCTTCCTCGTACTTCATTATTCTTATGAAACAGCAGACCCAGGGTGTGCCAGTCTTTATTTCAGAGTGCCCCCATGTGCCTACTAGACTTTGTAAACGCTTCTTGCACGAACATACTGCGGTGTAAAACGGGCCATAAACGTCACCTTCTGAGAATAAATCTCAGCTGTGCAGCTCTTGCCGTTCCCCTCACGAGCCACAGCGGTTACCCATGACTGACGTGCGCCTTCAGTTTTCCCGCTACTCTGTGTGCGTGTGTACGGGTCGGTTTTTAGTTTCCATACTTCTGATAAATCGGCCCGTAGTTGCGGATTAGTATTAGGATCATCACATTGGTCTGTTTTAAGACAAAGGAGCAGCATTGTACTTCCAACATGATGGGAAGGAAAAGATTTTTTAAAAATGTGAGTCTTAATAAAGAGGTTCACTTGATGGCCTTGGACATTCATTCTCAAGAACATGAACAAAATCAAGATTTCTGTAGCTGCTGTGTGAGCATTGTCCAAGGCAGAAGTGTGTGTGTGTGTGCGCGCGCGCATGTGGCAGAGAAGCCTTATCACCTTGATGAATGCTGAAGCTTTATGGCGATTAGTCATCGTTTGTTCCTCCTGAATATTGAGGTCTTGCTCATTCAGTGCCCTTTGTTTGGCACCTTTGCATCCATCTGGCTCTGATAGGTGTGTGTGTGTGTGTGTGTGTGTGTGTGTGTGTGTGTGTGTGTGTGTGTGTGTGTGTGTGTGTGTGTGTGT
>JAQLOM010000017.1:6267230-6302635 GCA_030068315.1 Chrysichthys thysi
GTGTGTGTGTGTGTGTGTGTGTGTGTGTGTGTGTGTGTGTGTGTGTGTGTGTGTGTGTGTGTGTGTGTGTGAAAACACACACAAACACACACACACACTCTTCAGGGCAGGTGTTTGGGGAGGGAGTTGAGCATGGAGGAGCTGATGAATAACAGATGGAGAAAGGAGCTGCATTTGGCCGAGTGTGGCACTAAAGCCTGACTCACCAAGTGGAAATCTTTCTGTTTTCATTTCCACTGAGGATGCTGGGCTTAAATAAAACCTCTAGCTTTTTCACCAGTCTCTCGTCACTCTATCTGTAACATATGGACCAGACAATAGTCATGATTATCAAATGCTTACCCACTTAACCCCACCCGCCCCCTTCAGCTGACATACAGTTCAGTGATGCCGTATGAAGTCAATCAGCTTGTTTTGAGTAGTTTCAGACCTACCTTTCTTCAACTGTGTTTGATCCAGCCGGTGTGTTTTTCATCGTCAGTACGACATGCAAACATAAGTGCTAAAAAAAAAAAAATCTGTAATCAGGGTTGCCAGATTTAACTTTTTTGCTGCACGGGTCTTGTCAATGCTTCTGTACATCATACCGACAGTCAGATATATGTATACATCTTCCCACCGGCCTCTGGATGAACGTGAGTGTACTTGATCGAAAGCAGAGCTAGAGAAGAGTGGGTAGAAGGCTGGAAAAAATTGTAAGCGTTTTGCGAATTCTTAGTCATTTTATCCTCTGAACACTGACTCATATTAAAGCCATTTTAGCTTTAAAGTAACTATCTTTTTTTTTTTGCATTTTCAGACCTTCCTTATTTTCTCTCCATTCAAATAGCTTCTGCTTTTAGTACTTTGCATCTAAGTGTGTGTGTGTGTGTGTGTGTGTGTGTGTGTGTGTGTGTGTGTGTGTGTGTGTGTGTCAATCTCTTGTCTGAATGTTCCGCTATGAGTTGTATGTCTGTCCTCTTATCGGTGAATGAAAGAGACCCTTTAATTTATGACCTCTAAAGTAAACACAAAGCAGACAATCACTTCAGGTTTCCCCTCGCAGTTTGGCTTTTTGTTAGCACACAAATTTCCTGTGCGTTTTAAATGCTGCAATATTCTGAGGTGAATAAGATGAATGTCAGAAACACCCAACAGCAATGACATCATTAGCATACACACTCTTTCAAAGACGTTGCATGTCCAATACCCAGTTTAAGGTGTGTTCTTCCCCCCCCTACAGCACAGCTAATAGGTAATGGACCATTTTGGGGGGGAATGGTCTTTCTCACTAATCATCATAGCAACAGTGAAATTATACCTTACAAACTCACACTGATTGAAGCGTAAAAACATTTGAGAGAGAGGAGGGAAGGATCTTGTTTAATAGGTGCCACCATATGATGAGAAACTAATGCAGGTACCTGACCAGGTAGGCAACTGGTGTGAGTTCATGTTGTTTGGTAGTCCTTGATACCAATACCGGTTCTGAAATGAATAACCTACTGATTAACCAGTCGGAAGCACGATGGGACGTCTTGTTTAGCCCTGTGTATGTTGGTTGCTGCCATGTGCACGCCACTTTCCACTCTCTAATCCAGCATGTTTCCACTGATGTGTTCGGCTTCACGGTAAACCCAGCCAGGGGTGGTTGGAACAAAATAATTAATTTGAACCAATCCCGACCCAATGTTTCGCAGACTCCCTAAGCTCTGTCGCGAACGTTCAGAAGGCCCTGTGTACAGAGCCAGCAGCTCAACACAAGCACGCCTTTGTGTAGTCTGCCTTCTGCTTCTGAGGTAACCCATTCTGCACACACAGCACTGAAGCACTCCACTGTTTAGGGGGTTTTAAAGGCAGGCCTGGTTTCTTAACACCATGCCAACAGGACTCGGCGGGCATAGCCTTAAGGATCCTGTTTACTCGAAGTCTGTGGCTGGGTGATGCCATCAGGGCACCAGCCTCAAACCCGCTGGCAAGAGTGGTATCATGTGAGCGGTGAAGTAGAACCAGATCTAATGATCTCCCAGGGAAAGTATCAGAACTGCAGGGAGGTACTAGTTGTAATGTGATCTTCAGAGCTTCACAATTTGGGCTTGATGGTTATTAAGCATCGCCCGCTTTCTTTTGAATCAGGCTGTAGAGAATCCTTGGGTTTTTCATGATTCATAAAGTGTCAGATTCGTCTTTTGAATTTGTACGTGGGTTTGGTGTTTGAAATACTGCACTTAGTTAGGAGGACAACTGTGGGAATGCAGTAGGCGTTCTTTCCAAGCTGTCGCTGAAATACACCCTGTTGTGGGATTCTGACCTTTTTCTTTTCTGGGTGATTTATAATGGTGAAGATCGGCTTGGTCCTGCATGGTTTAGAAGGGTGACTTCAACCAAGCGCTTTCTGTGTCCTGTGTAGGCTTTTTCAGTTTTAAGGTTAAAGGAGTGGTTCGTCATATTTTTATATTTTATATGTTCCTACGCTTGTTAGAACCAAATTATTTAAAAGTTATCTTAGAAAACACAGATCTGAGCTATCGCCATGCCATGAGCACGAGTCTGATTCCTAGCATGAGGCTCAGGTTAAATTTTCTAGCCCAGATGTTGGCTCCGCCCCCAGGTGAACCAGCTGTTATGCTGTGCCCATGTTCTTTAAAAGGAAATTCAAAGGGTGGATGTAGTTTAAACATAAGCGGTGGGGTTAGACATCAGGATGGGGGTTGAAGTTAAAAATGAAATATTACAGACGGCCACTTTAAAGTGCGTGTGTGTGTGTGTGTGTGTGCGCGTGCGTGTGTTTTGCAGGTGCCTTTCCCAGCTCTTCAAGGCGAAGGGGTGGAGTATCTGGGCCGCGCCGATGACGCCATCATCGCCATCTCTAACTACAGGCTGCATATTAAGTTCAAAGACTCCATTATCAATGTAAGAGCCACCCACATAGAAACACGCACACAGTTAAGCACAGTCACACTGATGGAGTAATCATCTGGTGTGTTTGCCGTTTGTGGAGAAGACCCGATCTTTTCTTTTGAGAAAAGAAAAAGGAGAAATTTCATTCACTTAGTCACACTGCACACACCGAAATATGAACTCGCACATGTTCGTATCACTTTGAAGTGAAATTTCAATTTAGTCCTGAAGGGAAATAAAATTGCAACCATAATGTAATTTTGCTCACAATAAAATCCCTTTCCTAAGTGCGGCAGGAACAGTTAAAGCTGTATCTGAGCTCAAGTTTTCCTTCTCTGTATAATTATGCGTATTATAAAAGTCGATGCGTGTTATTTATTATTGAACTTGCGCAATAAACCCAGAGTGTCGCTGATGTTAGAAGGTTTTCTCTAAATTCACACCAAAAAATAAAAAGAGAGAGGTTTTCTTAATGACCAGAGTCTACTGAAATGGCTATGGACCGCTCTACTCTTTTAGCCTCGTTAAAATTGGCAGGATCCATGACGATACATGAAATTTGGAAACGGTCTCATCTCAAGCAAGTAGGTGGCTAGGTAACTGCTAGCAAACTAGCTGGCATTCGTCACACGTTGAGGTGAGGAGGATTTCAGTATCAGAGTTGCAGTTTGCATCATATTTTCAACCTCTAGAATACGCCATAGCAACCAACTCTGTCCTGTTTGCCACTAATTATGAAGGTGCTGTTACGGCACAGATCTGTTAGCTATGCAGTTTAGCAAGCAGCTCCTATAGGTTATGAAGCCACTCACATGGGATTAGTACAGGCTCACTAGCATGAAGAAGTTCAACACATCAAAAGGGGGACATTTTTACATTTAACCAAGGTATCATTACTGTATGTATTTAACAAATCATTTTTCTTTTCGGTGGTATTTTGAGGATTTTGTTTGTTTTTTATTTATTTATTATTAAATAAACTTCACATTTGTGACCGTGAAAACCTTCAACAATATTCCACCTAACCTCAGGATACCTGTAAACGCTCTTTCTGAAGGGAAGCTTTTTCCCAACCTTGCCTAGGTTTTGATCTAAAAGCAGTTTCATGGCACTCCAGAGGGTAAAGTGAGGTCATGTTGAGCTCCCTCGCTCTGGAACAAGTGAACAATCCATGTCTGCCGATAACCAGCTTTGGGCAAATTACACAAGCTTTCCTGTTTCTTATAAAGAGTGCCTGTGAATCTAACTTCAGTTTCCACCGCATTCAGTTTAAGCCAAGGCTTGTGTGGCTTAGGTTGCTTCAATATAATCCCTGCTGTTGTGCCTCACTATAATATACTGTATATTGTAATAGTTGTGGAGACAACAATAGTTGATTCTCACGACAGGTTTGACATGACAATGACGCATGGGAGCGTATTCATCATTTTGACACGTGAAGTAATACCTTCTGTCATCACCCGTGTCATTTGTGACACAACAGGCAGTCAAGGTCCTCGATGAATTGGGGAAAAAAAAAAAGTTTTTCCCTGCTCATCGCTGAGACTCCCGGAGGCCAACAGACAGTTCAATAATCATTAAGTGGCACCAGACTAGTCTGTTCAGTGTCAGCCTCGACAGCACAGCCCCCTTTTCTTTTTTTAAACCCCAGAGTCAGCTTAGCCCAAAATTACCCTGTGTCGAATAGACCTCAACTGAGTGACAGCGTCCTGTTTTGACCCAGTTGACTGCACTGACCTTGATATACGAGTGTTGGTGAGCAGTGTGTTCAGTAAAATACATGGGTGCTTGGCTTGTGAGATCATGTGTGATATGCCATTTTCATATTGTGTCCCGTTAACCATCACAAGCTGAAGGTAGAATCACCTTTGGCACTGCGGGATGGAGGGAACAACAGGATGTGGCCAGATTCACATAATGCGTATTGCATACACAATGTCACTGCAGCAAAAAAAGAAATACCAGAAGCTTTAGATTTTGCTAGCGGTGCTAGTTTCTAGAATTGGTCCAGTATTGTACAAAAATGTCCCCATCTAGTTTCCTTAATACTTGGTGGTAGGGTGTAGGATGGGCAAAGGAAAAACCCATGAAATTTTGGAGCAGATCTGAGTCACGGGGCGACTCCGTGAATTTAGTTTCACTTTTGCTAACATTGTGAGATGTGCCGTTTGGCCTTGGTAGAAGTCTGAGCTGAACAATGCCACACATCTTAAAATCCAGTAGATGTCAATAATGTTCAATAGTGACAAAAAGGTAGCCAATGTAGAAATACGATGACTCCACTGGAAATATATCCAGAAATATTAGTGGTTGCGGTTGCAGATTTGCATCTCGTACAGTTGACTCATGTCCTTGGCGGAGGTCCCCACACTCAGAATGCCCTTCTAGTTTGTTTCTAGTTACGTTTCTAGCTAGTTCATGTTATGACCAACACCTGCCAATTATGAACAGATGCTCTCTCTTTGTTCATTTCGGAGTTGTTAAGACAAATTGCAGCTTGTCATGTTCCCAAGAAGTCCTCTGTCTGGGAAAACTTAAAAAGAGCTAACACTGGAGACTCCTTCCAAAACTTCCAGTGCTAAATAAATATCTGAAATGGAAATGCCTCCTTCAATTATCAACATTTGCAAGTTTTAGTAATACAACCTGAATTCCATAAAAGTTGGGACGTTCTTTAAATTTGAATAAAATGAAAACTAAAAGACTTTCAAATCACATGAGCCAAAATTTTATTCAGAACAGAACATAGATAACATAACAAATGCTCAAACTGGGAAATTGTACACCTTTACCCACTAAATGAGCACATTTCAAATTTGATGCTTGCTACAGGTCTCAAAATAGTTGGGACAGGAGCATGTTTACCATGGTGTAGCATCTCTTCTTTTCAAAACAGTTTGAAGATGTCTGGGCATCGAGGTTGTGAGTTTCTGGAGTTTTGGTGTTGGAATTTGGTCCCATTCTTGCCTGATATAGGTTTCCAGCTGCTGAAGAGTTTCGTGGTCGTGTTTGACGTATTTTTCGTTTATTTTTCTGGAATTCAGGTTGTATATTTATGTGGCTCATCTGCTAAACAAATCCCTAATGAAGTCATTACTATTGCACAATCTTCCGATGTAAACCTTCCAGTTAGCATTACTGTGAGTCCTGCGGTTGTAGAAAACTAATCAACATCATCTAACGAATCTGATTCAGGAATTCACCACACTGTGATGTAAAACATACTGTTGAAACGTAACGGTGTGAATTCGTACCCTGGTATGCACCGATACCCCTCACAACATTTTACCCATTTTAACCGAGACCATGGTGACGAGACAATCATAAGAGAGGAAGAACTCGTCTCACTCTTATTTCATGGTGTGTTTATACTTATTCCCATGGTTGCATGTTCTTTCTGTTAAGTTTTTTTTTGCTTTGTCATTTCTTCATTTCTCCCTCTTTTTTTTTTTTTAATCTGCTCTCGTCTTCCATATTTTTTTTTTGTTTTCTCACCTGCCTTCTTTCTTTTTCTTCCTCCCTTTCTCCCTCCTTCCTTCCCTCCCTGTCTCTTTCTGCCTGTCTGTGTCCTGCTGTGTGGTAGATGTACCCAGGTGTGGACACTGAGATCTCTGTGAGTACTTTGCACTCATCAGCCCCTGTTCATTTATCTGTTCTTTCCAATTCTCTCCATCCTTTCCCACTTTTTTTTTTCTTTAATACAGAGGCTGCATGAAATAAGAGCCAGATGTAGAATTCTCCACTTCTTTCCATAACCAGGTTTATTGGTGTAGAAAATTAAAAGCCGAAACTCGTCCTAGACAAGTGTTTTCTGTTCAGCTAAGGTGGCTTTTTTTTTTTAACCCTAGAAAATAACAATGTGCTTTTAACGTTGCTTGATGGTGCCAGAGTTTGGTGCCGGCAGTCATGTATTCATATAAGCTGAGGTTTAGAAAAATTAGAATGGAAAAAATGAATCTGGACAAGCACACAGGACAGTTTTTCCAGCACAAACACAGCAAGAACATCATAAATATTTATGTGAATAATTTTTTTGTGTTAACATTTCTTGAGGTGTTTCACAGTCTCAGATTGGCTACAATCTCCAAGTTGTTGTCTGAGTAAAATTCAGAATTCCCCGAATTCTGTTCTGTGTGAAATGAAATGACACCAAATTTTGTTGGTGTAAAACAGAGGTGTCCAATCTGATCCTGAAAAGGTCCACCGTGGGTGCAGGTTTTCATTCTACCCAAGCAGAATCCAAATCTGAGTCTATTGAAAGCCAAGCTCAACTGATTATCCAGGTGTAGTTAGGTTTGGCCCCCACTTGATTGGAATGAAAACCTGCACCCACACCGGCTCTTTGCGAATAAGACTGGAAACCCCTGGTGTAAAATCAACTAGAGCCCAATTTTGCTAAAAGAAATTTGTCTAGAACCTCAAGGTCTCTTGATGTAAATCAACTGGAGCTGGAATATTTCTGTTGGTGTGCAGTCAACTAGAATGCCAATTTATGTTGGTGTAAAATCAAGTAAAGCTCCAGGTCCTGTTTGTTCCTGTTAGAGCCAATTTGTTTTTTCACACTTTTTAGTTTTTAGAACATTTAAAGACAACAACCGGCATTAGCCAAAATGCTATAGGATAAAATCAAGTCATTTAAAAAAGCAATGAAATTACAGATAAAATGAACCAAACCATAAATGACTAAAATAAAACTCTACATCATCTCTCTTTTGAGGGTAAATGGAGCAGCCACCCCCTCCCCTTCCCTCATGGTATGTAAGTTATTACATAGTGCCAGATTTAGTAATGAATTCCACAGTGCCGTCTGGATCCAGTGTAATTTCAGCCGGAAGCTGAGTGCACGGAGTCTAATTGGTGCCTTTCAGAAAAATGCTTGACTGACCACAGGAAATCCCAGCTCATAACTCATCTGCCCACTTAGATCACTTGAGTTTATAACACGCTTGACTGCTAGTAGTTCAGTAGAGCAACGCTTCCAGCTGAAGCCTGGAAATCAGGACTCTCAATCAGCATAAAACATGCTCTTTCAGTCTGATGCAGCCTCTGTTCATTTCCTCTAATAGTTTCAGTTATAGCAAGTTGGAGTTGCAGTTTTTCCTGTTTACTAGTTTCATTAACGTGCTCCTCGGTTGTGTTTTGCTGTAGGTGCCTCTCAGGCTGATTGAAGGTGTGGAGAGCAGAGATATGTTTCAGCTGCACATCATCTGTAAGGACTCCAAAGTAGTGAGGTATACACACACACACACACACATTGAGCGATTTACTTTAAGTGTGCTTCTCAAGCTTGAGACAAATATATACACAAAGGTCACAAAGCTTAAAAATTCAAATGTACTAAAATCATGACAATTATAGGTTTTACGTTTCTAACCTAAATAGACATTTTGGCCTATGAAATCACGTCCCTCTGAATGTACACTGCACTTACTGTACACTGTAATTCTTGTGTATGAATTAGAAGTCACTGGATCAGGGAGAGGGAGAGATGTGACTGCAGTCGTTGACTGCAAAATGTGCACACAGAAGCAGAAAAGTTCATATACTCACCTGTGTACCTTTTTGTATACCTTTTGTTTATCTGGACAGTTGAGTCTGTTCACTTTTTACCGTGTAAAATTGACAAAACCTATTCATGCATTGCTTGCTTTTGTTCCCATAGACAGCTCTCTGGTTTTCCTGTTGGTTTATCCTTTTTAATAACAAATGCAGTCTTCACAGGCAAAGCTTAGGGCTCAGAGTAAGAGTAGACATGCAGCGCTGTTAGAGATGGCTCTCGAGATGCAATAGTTCGACATACGATTTTTCGTCCTTACAATGACTATAGTGATACGGCAAAATTGTAAAAATATTTTTTACGTTTTGCGCGTGCGGCAGGGAAACGTCAGCTCCCGTCTATGTTTCAGTCTTGCCTTCCAGCAATTAAGTTAATGTAGCCTTCAACAACCTGACATCGTTCATGTATACAGACGTTGGACAGAATGTTGGTTAGTACAGTATGAAACTATGTTCAACGCATGTACAAGACGTAGCTTTAGCGGTTTCATTTTAGGGTACTCTCCATCGCAACTAGAGGACTACCTGTAATTGAAGGGCACACCTGGGCAAACAGGAACAGCTGCTATATATACATATTTTTTATTTTATTTATTTATTTAATCTAATTTTTGCATAAGGTGCCATGTTACAAGTCTAGATGCAAAATCAGGAAATGCAAGTTGCAATTCTGACCTGTCGTCTCATGTTCATATTTTGATCTCAAACGCAAAAATCCCTTTATTGTATAGCAAAAGCAAAAGAAATCACCTTGCCGTTACAGTACTTGCTGTACATTACAGAGGTTTCCTTTGAGGTGGAGTGGCACGGCTACGTCATATGGATGCTCATAACCTCTGTTCTTTAAAACTTTCTCTCATAATTATGACACTTGTCTCAGATCAGACAAAGACCTTATTACAGAGGTATCTCAGTACTCAAACTCACTAGGACTCGAATTTCTTAAAAGTTTAACCAACCAGATCGCAAAAAAATGACCTAGGACTCGGTCTGAATCTCAGAAGTTGAACTGTGAACGCCAACGTAAGATGCCAACGCCAACTTGTACGTGCTAATAATAATAAAAATATGGCATAGTATGACTCAAGGTAGTAGTGCTGTGTCTGGGTTCATGAAAAAGGTGTCGTTGTGGGGTTTTTTTTTTTTGTTTTGTTTTGTTTTTTTGTTTTTTTAACTTTACCCGGTCAGAGTGGTGAGGTGACGTGGACACAATCTAGGCTGGAGTCAGACATAAAATCCATTTCAGGCTTTATTTAGGCTCCAGGCAGAAGTACATGAGACAGCAGGCAAACTTGTAGTCGAAGAGCAGGAAGGGTAACAGAGCTGTGTACACCATGAAGGAACAGACTATAATCGTAAACCGAATAACAAGGGAGAAGGTCAGAACCGGACGAGAATACAGACACCCGCACCTGGAGCGACTCCTCGCGCATGCGCCCGCAGCGCCGCTGCTGGGAGTAATCAAAGCAGGTGGCTCCATGGTATACGCATTGTTTGGATACATATTTTCTTACTTTACAAATTACTGTTTTGTTAAATGTGTTTAGTATGTGCTCTTCTTGTTTTTTTGTGTTTAAATGCTAAAAAAATAATAATAATAAAAAATAAACATATTTTGGTGTAATTCTTTGGGGCCGGGAAACAATTAATTGGTTTTCCATTGTTTCCTATGGGGAAAATCCGAACAGAACTCGAATTTAAGATTCGAGCCCATGCTCGGAACGGATTACGTTTGAGTACTGAGGTACCACTGTATTTTAAAACCTCTAACTTCAAGTGGGTTTGTACACTGTGTGTAAATTCAAATGCTGAGTGTTTAGAGAAGCACACTAAGGTGTCTAAACTGAGCAATCTGATTGAGTCGGTTTCTGATGTCTAGTCACATCATCCTACACTGTTTATAATCGAATAACATTCTGCGAATATGTTGCATCGAACACACTAAACAACTGCAGGACATGTGGCAGCCATTTTGTGCGCGTGAATATTATATTCATTCTCTATTATTATAATTTACTAAGCCGACCAGTGATGTGGCGATCATTCTTTATGCCAGTTATTGTTCCTCCTTTCATAATCCCCCCCCCCAATAATCATAAATGTGATCATTTAAAATGAAATTAAGGATGTTCTAGGACACATGCAGTTTCTCGACCTGTTTTAAACATTGCTAGCTGTGCAGTGACAAAGCATACAGTGGATTAAAGGGAACGGACCAAAAAAAATAAATAAAAAAAATCCAACCTCTAATCAACGCTAGTGTTCACAGCTCTGAAGCAGAACTAAGCCTCACTCCAAATCCAAACCCATTTTCTGGATTAGAGCAGCGTATCCTCTGCTGAGCTGTGTTCAGCCTTTGCATATCACTGCATCATGTTATCTCTCAAGAGGAATGACACAATAAGTGTTTCATATCAGTTTTGCTTAATTTTCCTAGCAAAACAGACCAGCAAGATCTGACCAGCTGCATGCACACATGGCACATGAGAGGAAACGGGAACATCACCACACAAACACCAGTGCAATGAATTCATACAAACTAAACACGTAGATAATAAAGTGTAAAACGGGGGATGAGAGGAATTGGTGCACTTCAGAGAAGGACCTTCTGTAAAGGATGGAGTCTTTTTACATTTCTCCTGAATCTCATTGCAGTGTGATTGTTTTTTGTTTGTTTGTTTGTTTGTTTTTTAATGAATAATGTGTTGAGGGTTTTTTTGGTTGTTGTTGATAATGATAAGGATGATTATAATGGTGGTGTTTTGTGTCTCGACAGGTGTCACTTCTCTACGTTTAAGCAGTGTCAGGAGTGGCTGAAGAGGCTGAATCGAGCAATTGCTCACCCCTCCCGCCTGGAGGACCTGTTCGCTCTGGCCTACCATGCATGGAGCCTCGGGGGCTGTGCTGATGATGAAGACATGCACCTACATCTCTGCAGACCAGGTACGTGCGCGCACACCAAGATCTGTACCCATCTCTAAATGTTACATGTTCTTGCACAGTACAGAGATTCATTGTTTAACTGTCTTTCAGAGTAACATGTTGATTTAAAAAAAAAAAACCAAAAGCTTATAAAGTATATCGATTACACTTTATTTCTATCCATCTTTCTTTTTCTCCCTTGTTTCTATCTTTCCTAAATATTTGCTTACGATGTTTATTTCTTTCCTTTCATGTTTCTTTTGGGGTTTTTTCCTTCTTCCCTTGCTTTTTTTTTTACTATTTGTTTGTTTCTTTCCTTCCTTCATCTTTATTCTTATTCCCTTTTTCTTTGTTTCTTTTTTGTGCCCATTTCCTTCCTCTTTTCCTTACTTTTTCTTTGTCTTTTTGTTCTTCTTTTTAAAATCTTTCCTTCCGTTCTTTCCATCATTCTTTCCTATCGTTCTTTATGTCTCAGGTGATCATGTTCGTCAAAGGATGGAGATGGAGGTGAAGAGGATGTGCTTTGACATGCAGAACGCCTGGAGAGTGTCCGATATCAACAGCAACTACAAGTACGATCCCCAGACTTCTTTACGCAGAAGTAGAGCTCTGCAGAATGACAACATAACAGTATTGTGATAAACTGTCACAAATACACGGTTTTGAAATATCATGGATATTGTGACTATCATCTTTTTGCTTGTTTTGTCTTTTTATAAATATAATATTTTATATATATTTTTCCCCCAACTTATTAGAAGTAACTGATTTGATGCTAAATTAGGATTGTCTTTCAGCGTTAAATATTTATTTTATTTTATCCCCAAAATAAATAAATAAATAAATGTTGAGTTTTGTAGACATTAAATCCTTACAGGGTTTTTTTAAGTAGCAGTACCTTACAGCTGTCAATTACTGAGCAAACCTATGTTTTGTGAACCTATTCGCGGTGTGTTTTATACTGTAGAAATATTGTTATATGGCACACCCCTGCCCATAAGGCGGTGTTTCTCTGTGAGCACGTTTATTCTGCTATGGTTGGCTTTCAGGCGAGAGTAAATAGAAGTGTTTGGATGACGGAGTAAGATGCTTGTGCTTGGAGTGAAATTGTCTGGCAGTGTTGGGAATCTGAAGGACACTCTACCATTACGCAACAGAATACACAAACACACACCAAGGAGGAAGGACATGATCAGCCTGGACTTACAACAGCTCGTGTGTGTGTGTATCAGAAGGAGGTTCTGTCACAGAGCCCCAGAGGCAACGGCGTGATATAGAGATAATCATTTTGAAGGGAATGAACAGTAGTGGTGTGTGTGTGTGTGTGTGTGTGAGTGAGAGAGTGTATGAGACAGAGAGAGAGAGAGAGATTTCTGTGGAGATGCACCATAGCAGTGGATAATTAAAGCAGGCCAAGGCCTGCTGAGATCAATGAGTCAGCAGCACACCAGCTAGAGGAGACTGTGTGGGTGTGGGTGGGTGTGTGTGCGCGCTGGTGCTTGTTGTTTTCTTACATGTTAACCTGTGTCATATCTGTAATATGTGTGTGTTTCTATGTGCCTGATCCCCCTTGAGGGAATTACCCAATGAGCGTGCTCATCCACTAAATACATTTCAACTTGTTTTGGAGAGAGGAGTGAATGCAGTCATCAGTCTGAGTGAATTGAAGTGGTGCTGTTTTCCTGTTGAGGTTTATGCAAGTTTCCAGCACTTTCCCCCCACAATACAGGGTAATTCGGCTTACTTGAGCGTTCCAAAAGGTAACGCATAACCACAAGTTCCTCCCTATGGAAAGGAAGCCTCATTGACGTTTATTGACAGAATTCAGCATTTACCCTGAGATTTGGTATTTAACTGGTTTTAAAGGGAAATAGCCAAGTTTCTGCAGGTGGGAATTACATATAAGAAGCAAGTAAAGGAGATGGAGAAGAGAAAAGGGTGGAATACTTGCAGTAATGCACAAGAAACCCACATAATGGAAGTAAGGGTAAACCGGAATTACCAGGTTTCCAGGGCTCTTGAAGTACCCACATGTATCATAAGTTCAAATCGCAACACCACTACAGTCATTCGTAGCTGCATGTGAACGGGGTGAAAATGGCCATTCTCTCACTCTCTCTCTCTCTCTCTCTCTCCTGTCAGTCACAATAACATTAGCCAATCGTTGGTGTCTGTGAGCTCGTATATGTGGAAGAGGGCAGATAGCATGATGCAGAAGGAGCAGCAGCTATAAATGGTGTGGAGGATGGCTTCATGTATCGGAGGAGATGTGCCTTTGCCTTGCTTTCTGCAGCTAGTGACTGTCATGAAGGGGAAGAATAGAATTGGCCAGACTGAATTGGGGAGAAAATGGGAGGAATTAGCATGTTGTCAGAGTTTTAATATTATGTGTATGTATTAATTTTCAAATCTCTCTCTCACCCTCTTTCTTGCTCTATTCAGACTGTGCTCCAGTTATCCACAGAAGCTACTGGTGCCAGTGTGGATCACTGATAAAGAACTGGAAAGCGTGGCCTCTTTCAGGTCCTGGAAGAGAATCCCAGTAGTGGTGTACAGGTAAGGCACATCCGTAACTGGATTGGTGTAAAGGTATACATGGGCATAGAATACACAGTGCCCCTCATCCTCCCAAAAGTGGGAAAAAAAATTTTCCCCAGTTTTTAAAGATTTTCTGCAAAACACAGGTTTCAAAATTATTAGTGCACTTATTATTTTTTTTAACACCAGCCCTGGAGTGAATAATAACACTCTTCGTGTACTGTCGGTAATGTAAAGGGGATGTATTTACTTGAGTGTCGTCCCCCCCCCCCCAGTCTTTTGGCTGTAGTGTGATGTCTCATCCTCTTTATCTCTTTCAGGCACCAGAAGAATGGCGCAGTGATAGCACGCTGCAGTCAGCCTGAGATCAGCTGGTGGGGGTGGAGGAACACTGAAGACGAGTACCTGGTCACATCCATCGCCAAAGCCTGCGTGCTGGATCCAGGACCCCGAGCATCCTGGAGGACACGAGGGGACGGTGCCGACTCTACTGACTGCGACTTCGGTAACACATTCCTTTGCTCTCCCCAGGAATAATCTCACACATGCACATACACACACACTTCCATACAGGCTAAGCAGGCTGCAGCTCCTCTGCATGTGTTAGCGTGCCACTGTGTCTGTGATTCATTACAACAAGCGAATGATGTGGCTTTAGTGTTTCTGATTTTAGCACAAGCAGTATATTTGGGTGACTTTCTTTTTAGTTTCGGTTGGTTGGTTTAAGAAATGTGTGGATTTTTTTTTGTTTATTTACCCCATTTGGTGATGTAATTGTAATGGAAATACAAGCCTAGTGATTTTCACGAAGAAGGAGAATAATATTGTGTGATGCACCAAATGGTCATTTCTCAAGTCATAATGTAGGGGGGAAAAACTCTGGATGCGTAAAGAATTGACTTATAACCGCATTGTGGCACCCTGAATTGAAATTGAACGCAGTCGATTCTCTGGAGGTCTCTGGAGATTCCTACCCATAAAGTAACACACAAAATGTTCCTGGACTTAGCCATTATCCACGCCCCAAAAATAACAGGCTGTTCTATTTCAGTATGAGTTACAGTGAGAGGTGAAAAATATCAGTATTTCGTATGCTGTAGACCTTTTCCAATGGCTCTAAAGACTAAAACGGCTTTAGATCATGTTAATAATATACACTTAGTAACGCCATCTCATTCTCGGATGGAAATTTCCCACAGTTAGCTGAATGTCCTTTGTCTTTTTTTTTGGTCTGTTGTTCTTTTGCTGATAGTAAATTAATTGGAATTGATGGAAATGAAAGCCAAGGACCATACTCCTCTTTTAAAGTACAACCGAACATGCACTTGAACTGCAATTATACTGCGGTGTCCATGCCAATTAATTTGCTAATGGCTGCAGTTCCCTCAGATAATGATGGCATGTAGATTATTCAGGCAAGAATAGCTATTTGGTAGGGAGCCATTTGTAATTGGTTACATAAATGTTTTTTGGGGACCAAAGACATGTGTTCCAGTTTGGACCGGATGCTAGTGAGCAAATTGGAAGTGGCTCTTTTGTTGCTGACCCTGTAGACAAAGTGTTGGCCAAGGAATTTGGGGTGTCTTTTCGGAAAGGTCATCTTTGTAGTTTGACACACACACACAACACAGGCTCTTTTCTCTTACACAGTCAGACTCCTACAAGGAAAGACGCTACTGTATCAGCATTTATTCCACATTCATTTTGATTATTAAGCATTTTTAATATCTAGCTTTTCATGCAACATTTCTAATTCTTTACTCAGCCTGTGCTTATCGAGTACCATATTTGGTATCACCAGGGCTTTGTTATACCTTAATATTTTTTCTCAGTGCTTGTTGGCTAAGCTGTTCATTCTCAGCTTTTCTCAGGTAATGCAGATTAGTTGTAGACTCTGTGTTGCTGATTAATGTGGCTTCTGGTTGAGGTAAAAGGTTAAGGATTTTCCAAGACCTGTAAAATGTTGTTTTTTGGGGGGGGTTTTCCACACACTGATTGAACTTCAGTGTAGTTGTTTGGTCAGAGCAGAGAGCGGGCCCTCTGCAGTGGATCACTTATTTATTTCCTAACCGGGCCTCCTGTCTCTCTGTCTCTCAGACTCCTCCCTGGCGGTGGGTTCAGGTCCAGACGCCAGCACTGCACCACAGAAGCTGCTGATCCTAGATGCGCGATCCTACACTGCCGCAGTGGCCAACCGCGCCAAGGGGGGTGGCTGTGAGTGTGAGGGTAAGCAGCAGTCTTTACAAACCCCCCTCTACACACACACAGACACTGAGTTCACACAGGGGACACCTCTCCAGGGTGGAGACATGTTTGATGCACAGCTGTGCCGTGAGTCATTAGCTACCATACTGAGAAGAAACGGCATCTGACAAGCAAATGCAGTGGTTTCTCTTTAGCTGGTCTAATTTTAGCACAAGAACATGTTGGGCAGGTCTGTTAGATGGGTTTAAAGGGCTTTTTAAATGAGAGAATACAAATCATGCTCTGCTCTGCCTAGCTCCATGTGCATCTTCAGAGAGGAACTTCTTGGCTGCATTCTCGTGCCACACACACGCGATGGTTTGCTGGATTAAACCCGCTGCTTCACCGCTTGCTGCTCTGCCTTGTGTTGCTACACCTGCCTGGCTGCCTCTCATTGAAAATAAATGGAGAACTATATCACGTCTCGTATAAAAAACCCTATGTTGAAGGCTAAGCCCCTCCGCTGAGTGGCAGAGCATCCTAAGATTATAACACCAGTTCACTCGCCTTATTCTTTGACTATTGATGCACCAGTTACATCATTATTGGAAATTATCCATCAAACAAATCCAAGTATTTGTTCAGTACTGATATTGGGCTTTGGGTTGTTTTGTCTCATATTTATATTCATTTTATAAATCACCTCAGGTTTCAGAAAGGTTTCCAGTCATATTTTTACCCTCTTCAAGCTCTGTTTTCACTTGTTTGTTTCTTCTTGCCAATTTTAGTGTGTGTGCCTGTGTGTCTGCAGAGTACTACCCGAACTGTGAGGTGATGTTCATGGGTATGGCTAATATCCACTCCATCAGGAACAGTTTCCAGTCTCTCAGAGCTGTGTGCAGTCAAATTCCTGATCCGGGCAAGTGAGTACACAGTGCTGATCTTTTAACCTTTTCATTCAACTTCGTCAGGCTTTCTTTCCTTAGACTGCTTTATAGTGTCTCTGTATCTCATTTTCCATCACCGCCAATAAATTATCTTCTTGTATCTTTATAAATAGTGTTGGGCAATATGGCAGAAATATTATCAAGCGAAACCTGAAGCCAGTTGTACAGGACACAATGTGCATCTCAGACTTGGGGCTTGTGTCCACAAGATGCCTCATTTTCAGAGTATTTCGGGGCAGCTTTGTTCAAACACTTATTTTTGTAGGTGACAAAAAGCGCCATCTAGCACTTCCAAATTCCTTCATTATGAACAGTAAGTCTCTTTATTTTAGAAAAGTAAGCTAAAAAGTTGGAAAGAAAGCACACTGATTTCAAACATTGATCATGGTAACCCTTCAATGTTGTATGTCGTAAATACCCGGGTTGTCAGCGACAACCTGCCAGGATCAGTTTCTTCTCTGCAATTGTTGGCAATGTTGATATCGTAAGTCCCACCCCTTCTTGATTTTTATTGGTCAGCAAGACGAGCTCGTCAATTGGGCAATGTTCCCCACATTGAGCTATTTTCACTAAAACCGTCCCGAGAGCAGTAGAAAAAAAGCTGAACGCTGATGGCATTTTTGTGCTGAGGACTTTGAGCACAGACAGCACTGAACTTCATAGGATTTGTACAGAAAATAAATGCTGACAGTGCAAAAAAGATTAAAATAAATCAGTGCACCTGGTTGACGCAGGCCCTTATGGATTGCTAACAAAATGTCGGCAAGAACAATAGTGCCATATTTAAAAAGCTAAAACATTTAGGAGCAAATATATTTTGCCATCCCTTCTGTGATTTTACCACTTTATTGTGTGGAAGTTTTATCAACTTATAATACCCATGCCACTGTTGGAACTAAGTACTTTTATGCTTTTTAACACAATATCAATAAACTGTAGGTCTCTTTGCTGATGGGATATTTGCTTATTTCATATACTTATGTTTAATTCTTTAAAGGTAGATTTTGACACGTCCTGACACAAAAATACTTCCACGTTTTATCTGTGGCTCAGCGCCAGTAAGCAGACATATTCCCAGCACTAAGCTATATTTAGAGTTGATTCCTTGTATAGCTCTTGTTTGGTGGTGTTTTCTCTTTGGCATGGTTCAGGTTAACTGGGCCAGGCCTAAAACGGGCTCAGAGATGCTGATGTATTTGTTTGCACGTTAAAGGTTACCTTTACATAAGGTCCTGTGTAGCCCGCTTGCAGGGATAGTGATCATTAATATGGATAGATGACAGTAGCATAGGGACCAGCTAGTACTGTACAGTAAAAACTTTTTTTTTTTTTTTTTTTTTTTTTTTTTTTTTTATAAATGATTGTTTTATCCTATCATATTTCTATGACAAGACAAGATTATATTCTGATTAAAGTCTCTGCAGTAACAAGAATAACACTCAGTGATGACTGTATTAATTTATTTTAGTGTCCGATCGTGACCATACAGAGATGACTACAATTAACCTTGTATAAGGAACGCAGGAGTTACTACAATAAAAATATAAAATATGCTGGCCTGTACAGCTTGTACTCACTGTCTGGTCTTGAGTTAAGCGTGTATAGATAACAGCAGTTTGTGTGTGCATTCTGCATTTAAAGAAAGAAGATAAGGTGTTAGAGATATTAAAGATGTTGCGTTATGATGAGAGAAAGTAATTTTGTATCAGAAATAATCCAGATTCCGGTTTGGTTTTGGACTGGGATCAAATCAAGTGTGATTTACATTTGGGGGATATTCAGGAGATCTTTCAGTTTTGTTTTAGTTGTGCATGATGTTTAATCGTTTCTGAATTCAGTGCAAACTGACTAAACGCTTGTTGATATTTGATAATAGAATTGTTGTAATATTCGTTATTTATTATTAAGGATTTGTTAGCTTGTGAAACGTAAACACTTCTTGCCGGTGCACTCAGACTTTTGGCCCCATAGTGTATTGAATGAATGCTAATGCTCTATGTGGTGTGTCCTGTCCCCAGCTGGCTTTCAGCATTAGAGAGCACACGCTGGTTGCAGCACCTGTCTGTCATGCTGAAGGCGGCCACTCTGGTGAGTTCTGCCGTGGAGAGGGAGGGGCGCCCAGTGCTGGTGCACTGCTCCGACGGCTGGGACCGCACGCCTCAGATTGTGGCTCTTGCCAAGGTCCTGCTGGACCCTTACTACAGAACCATCGAGGTAAAATTAAATCTGTAAAAATGCCTGTAAATACATACAAAAGGTGAAATACTGAGTGCAGAATATACATCCAAAGCACATTAATTGCAAATACTACAAGAGTAGAAAACAGAAATGCAGCGCAATACAATAAACAAAGGCGATATTGGTTGCTATATAGTACACACTATATTAAGTATACATTACATGAGGATAAACTAAATGACATGAACCATCTCAGAGGGAAAACAGTTATTTTCTCTGCTCTTTCATTGACTGGAGACAGTGTGTAATAGACCAGAATTATGGGATTGCCATTTCTAAAAAGAATATATGCAGTGTTGCCCTCAAATTTGCCCAAAATGAGGCACCTCAGAAGATGACTTCCTCTCTCATGTTGCCTTCCAGTGGTTAGTGACAGTTAGTCACTTGTCGTGTCCATCATAGACATGTCGGATTTCTCTGATATTTCTCAACAAAAGTCTTTGTTTTTATACTCATGTTTTTCTAATTTTAAATACAACTGGAATTCCAGAAAAGTTGGGACGTTCTTTAGAGTTGAAAAAAATGAACGCTAAAAGACTTTGAAATCACATGAGCTGATATTTTATTCAAAACAGAACATAGATAACATAACAAATGTTCAGACTGGGAAATTATACACCTTTATCTACTAAATGAGCACATTTCAAATTTGATGCCTGCTACAGGTCCCGAAAAAGTTGGGACTGGGGCAACAAATGGCTGAAAAAGCAAGAAAGTTTCAGCTGGGAGAACATCTAGCAACTAATGAAGTTAATTGATATCAGGACTGTAACATGATTAGCTATAAAAGGGATGTCTTAGAGGCAGAGTCTCTCAGAAGTAATTACATTTAAAAATGTAAAAATCTTACATGAAGACTTGAGGCAAAATAAAACTAAAATGTAATAAAGTGGTACAGTTTTTACTTTTCACGGTTTGTGATATAACGCAATGTATATGGATGGTCGTGTTTTGAAAAAAACAAGTCTAATCCTTGCTTCAGTCAATAATCTCCGCCAGATACTGTAGAATTGTACCTAATCATACCCAACCATGCTGCTGTGATTTATAAAAACTGGACAGTGCTCATCCAAGGAATTGTATATGCAACATACTCGTAACGAAAATCCTCTCAAAACACTCAGTACTGTCTTCACTTTCTTAGACTGCATTTCTGTTCTTGGTCTTTTTCTTCGCTGCAGGGTTCAATGAGATGAGTGCCATAAGAAAGCAAATCCTGTCATTACCTGACTTTGAACCATGTTTCTTTAATCTCGGCAGGGTTTCCAGGTGCTGGTGGAAACGGAGTGGCTGGATTTCGGCCATAAGTTTGCAGACCGCTGCGGTCACGGCGAGAACGCTGAGGACGTGAACGAGCAGTGCCCGGTCTTCCTGCAGTGGCTCGACTGCATCCATCAGCTCTTAAAACAGTTTCCGTGCCTGTTCGAGTTCACCGAGGCCTTTCTGGTGCGTGTCCTGTGCCTTGATCCATTCATTTGATCCATTTTGTTCCCAAACCATATTCCAATTCAATTTGTTTACGGTTCAGAACACTGAGATGCAATTATAAACATTAAGGCTGTATTGTGATATTTCCTAGTATGACACTTACTACTTTTAAAACATTTTTCATTTTATATTCAGTATTTTCCATTTATAATTCATTTATACTAAAGGTGTGCGCTTGCTATGCATTTGCATGTTTAGTATTTTTTCCATCCCTAACCCATTTGTTTTATTATTCATCCACCTATTTTTAGCTTTCTTTTTTTTTATCTTCATCATTTTTATCTTCTTCCCTTTTCCTTCATCCACTAATATTAATCGTAAGACAATGCAAATGATCTCTTAAACTGATGAAGTATCTTCAAATTAAAGATATTTTGTTACTGTAAAAGTGAAAGAACACTTAACCAGGAGTAATACAAATGTGGGGTGTGTGTGGGTGGGTGTTGCAGGTGAAGCTGGTGCAGCACACATACTCGTGTCTGTATGGAACATTCCTGTGTAATAACGCCCGAGAGCGAGAATCTCGCCACGTCTACAAGCGGACATGCTCTGTCTGGTCCCTGCTCCGTGCTGGCAACAAGAACTTTCAAAACTTTCTCTACTTCCCCTGCCATGATATGGTAACCATAAAAGATGTTTTTAACAAGCTATTTAATAAGAAAGATGAGTGTAGTGCTGATTTTTTTTTTATTTTTTATTTTTTTTATTGCATACTTTAATTTTGAGAAGCAGCTCTGCTGCAGAGACCTATTAACTATTGGTCTTTTGCGGTATAATTACAGATGATCAGAAGTGTGTGTGGTTTTTTTTGTTGTTGTTGTTGTTTTTGGAGTCTTTTTTTTTTTTTTTTTTTTTTAAATTGTTCATTGTTGTTAATGGAATGTTAATGAAAGCACATGGGATCTGCCCTGAATATAAAAAAAATACAAATACATACACTTTTCTAATAGTAATCTTAAATCTTTCAGATTTTAATGAGACTTGGACTGCAAAAAATGTATCTGAGCTATGAAAAGTTGACCTTTTTGTTACCTCTGACCCCTGCGACAGATCTTGCAGCCAGTGTGTCACACACGAGCATTGCAGTTGTGGACGGCCGTGTACCTGCCCACCTCGTCACCGTGCACCGCAGCCGAGGACACTATGGAAATCTACCTGAGCCCCTCGTCCCAGGGAGAGGAGCTCACCTCGCGCTCACTCGACAGGTCAGTGCAGCAGGCATACTTCTTATTCATGCTGACCAATGAGCTGAAGCAGGGTGCAGATTATGAGCAGCATCTGCCCTCTTCTGGACAGCTATAGTAGCAGAACATGGTGCAAGCTAAGAAAGCCAAACAGAATGCTCCTTATTATTAGAAAATGACTGTATAGAAATTCAAGTCCTTAATTATTGCATTATGCTAAATTCACATGGTCGTGGATGAATCATGCTAAAATTCTGAAAGTTTTTCTTGTTCTTTTTAGCATAGTGTAAATGTACAATTTTTTTTATTTGCTACATCTCTGCTGCACATACTGTTAAAATGGTGTTTAAAAACATTGAATATATCTGCATATACCTTGTGTGTGTGTGTGTGTGTGTGTGTGTGTGTGTGTGTGTGTGTGTGTGTGTATATAAAATATATAAATAAAAATAACAAAGGTGTTGTATTTTAATACAGACTACCTAAGACACGTTCGATGGACAACTTAGTGTGTGCGTTTGAAAATGGCATAGCCCTGACACGGACCTCCAGCGATCCCAACCTCAACAAGCACTGCCAAGAGGGACGGTCCCCTTTGGAGCCAATGATGGGCCAGGGTGGCAGTTTCACAGAAAACCTAGAGTTTACCTCTGACACCAAATTGTGTAGTGAGGACCAGGAAGTGGATACATGTGAGGAGATGCCACCCTCACCCTCTCCAAAGTCTGATCAGGACAGCTGTGTGAATAACAAGCCAGAACCATGTCTCACCACGCAGCCTTTGCCATCCTTGCCTCATCCCTTAACATTGGACCCGGTTTCTGCACCGACACAAGCCCCACCTATTTTACACCAAACTTTGCTCCAAATCGCCAGCCCTCCCCTCCAACCATTACCGCAGGACGTGCAGGCTAGAACTGTTGATACCACTTGCACATTCAGTACTACTGAGGATGCACCTAATGCTCCAAACTCAAATGGCATAGAGAAGGAAGAAAGCACCACTGAGACACTTGGCTTTCCTTCACCTGCTGCTGTGGAGCTTTTAGAGATGAAAAAGCTCACTACACTCGTCCATTTGGAGGATTCCACTGAAACCATAAAGGACGAGTATGGCGCCGTGGCCGAACCGCATTCTGTTCAGAAGGGCAACGCAGCAAAGATTCCAGTCTCAGCCCTGGCAACAAACGACGAAAAGTGGACTCAGAGTGTTAAGAAACTCCTCCGTACCCAGTCTGTTAGCACCAACGGCGGGTACAGAGAGACACAGCGAAACCTGAGCAGTCCGGTCCAGCCTGGCTGGATGTCGGCGGTGAAAAACGGTGCACTTTGCACATCTTCGTCCTTTTCCTCAGCCCTGGGACCATCATTCCGGCAAATTCAATCTGTGGCTCACTGCGTGGACGACGATGGCCTTCCGGTGCCGCTGGATGCTGTACAGCAGCGCCTACGCCAGATCGAGGCGAGCTACAAGCAGGAGGTGGAGTTGCTGCGGCGGCAGGTCAAGCAGCTGCAGATGAAACTGGAGAGCAGGCAGCACAGCTCCCCACCATCTGAGCCGGACATCAACTACGAGGACGACATTGTGAGCGCCACCCCAGTTACTGGAGAGAACAAGGTATATTGATATTGTTTTTCATCTATAATGTTCTAACCTTTCCCATCTCCTTGCTTCATCACAGACGTACCTCCGAGAGTCAGATGATGGCGATGAAGAGGACTCCCTGTCTGCCCACAGTGAGGACCGCCTCAGCGAGGGAAGCTGGGATCGAGTAGAGAGAAAAGATACAGAGGTGAGCATTGATGATACGAGGGAGAATCAAAAAGTAAAGGCCATTTTTAAAAATTGCATAACAACCTGGAGAGCAAAAGACAAAACATGTAGTGGAGACATCTGTCTTCTTCAGTGAAGAAGAAATTAAAAAGTCAGCCCTCCCCAAGAAAGTCACGTTAACATCATGTTCCTTTGGGACATGAAGCGGCCTGTTCTGGTGCATTTCCAAGTTCGTGGGCAAAGAGTGAACAGTGCAAATTACAAAATGAACTTCAATCGGCAGTTCACAGGAAAAAGAAGAGGAATGCTGTTCAAAACAGTCTTGTTGCACCATGACAATGCATGTCCATCCTCGTACAGCAGCAGCACTGAACTAATGCTCACTGCATTTTTTTTTTTGTTTTGTTTTGTTTTTGTTTGTTTTTTTGCACTGTAACGCAGTAGTGAGATCAAGAAAGAGTATTGAGGAAAATCTATGCTATTTAAGCACAAGTCTGACTCTGAGAACTTGTTTTAGTCATATGTGAATACGTTAAATTGTATCCTGTTGCTATATTAGGATTTTAAATCTTGAGTCCCTTTCTGACCGTCACACAGGTTACCAGATGGGTTCCAGACCACATGGCCTCACACTGCTTCAGCTGTGACAGTGAGTTCTGGATCGTTAAGAGACGCCATCACTGCAGGTAAGAAGGACTAAACCAAAACACACCACATTTATAACAGTATAATGATCTAGTGACAGTCACATCTTAAATACACTACCAGTCAAAAGTTAGGACACACCTAAATAAACCCTGGATTGAAGAGTAGTGCGAAAGCAGTCAACAAGCACTCTGTATACAGGAGAACTTGCAGGATGCGCTTATGAAGCTGGTTAAGAGAAGAGCAAGGGGCAGAAGGTGGCTGTTTTTGTTTTAAAAAAAAAAAAAAATAAATAAAAAAAATAAAAGAAAGTAAAATAAATAAAATCTAAAGTTTAATTTGGATCACAGTATAATGTCCTGAGTTGTTTTATAGTTGCAATGTCTATTCTATTGCCAGTTCTATTATTAAACATGTCTAATACTGAGAATGCACAGAGGACCATGATTAGACTGTCGATTAGCAGTGTGTTTAGTTATCCTGTCAAATTATTGTGACCGCAAGATAGATACAGCTGTCAAGATGTCTCTCAAAAGCGTTTACAGGTACAGCACATGTAATGAAAGATGGCAAGATTTTTAAAGTAGTTGTCTCCTTTGTAAAGAAGAAAAATAAGTGAAAAGTGTGTTTTCATGGATTTTTATCACTTTCCAAAAGAAATCATCAGTATTTAGGGCCTGTGTCCACCAGATGTTTGTGTTTCGCACACAAAAAGTGCTTTTCTTCAGCACTAATTGTTGCTCGGTTTCAAAAACGTCATCTAACACTTGCGCGTTCCTTCGTTGTGAACATCAAATATCGATTAATCTTTAAAGGCTGGCTAAAACAATGGAAGAAATCACAAGCCTTCCGTGTTGGATTGTAAATAACGGGGTTGCAAGTCATGGTCAGGATCAGTTTCTCTTCCGTCGTCGTTAACAGTGCTGATATCATCCCACCCCTTCGTCAAGCACTGGACGTTGAGCAGGGTTAGTGCTGTGCTTCATAGGATTTGCATAGAAAACAGATGCTTTCAGCAACAATAACAAAAAAGGCATTTGGTGGACACGGGATCCTATGATGCATTTAACATGGTCAGTGTTATCCCTTCTTTTTTTCTCTCACATTTCCTGGTAATGGATTTATTTATTTATTTGTTTATTATTATTATTATTATTTTTTTTAATCATTATAGTGTTATGTAACGTTTCATTAAATCTGCAGTACGCAAGTATTCGGATATTTACTATAACCACGTGTCTGTCTCTGCAGAAACTGTGGAAACGTCTTCTGTAAAGACTGCTGCCACCTGAAGCTGCCCATCCCTGATCAGCAGCTTTACGATCCAGTGCTGGTGTGTAACTCGTGCTACGATCTTCTGCTGGAGAGCCGAACGCGGGAACTTCGCTCACAGCAGCTCAAGAAGGCCATCGCCACAGCCTCGAGCTGAGCACGCTTATCAGATTCCCACCCTGTGGGCTTCCCAGGCCCCCTCTTACATAGGTGCCATGAGAGTCACCTGCTGTTTTTGGCAGAGATGCAACACCCAATGCTGGTTAGTGAGGATTCATGGGTCGTTGTGAGCTGAAGCACTGCGAGAAAGTGGGCAAGCAAAAACTGGACTGAGTCAGGGAACGGGTTGATGACTAACTGGAGTCTGAAAGAGATAAAGAGCTGAAGATTTTTTTTAATCACGCAGAGGAGCTGAACTAATTAATCTCCTCTCTCATCGAGGGAGAAAGCCTAACAGCGACACGTCCACCAGGGGGAGCTGTGGCTAAAGTGACCCTGATGTGAAAAGCTGTTTCATCTCAAAAAAGAAGTCACATTATATCCATAAATCTGTAGAAATCTGTGCTTCATGGTATGGACACCCAGACTAAGCCCTCTCGAACTTGTATGAAATACAACCACAAATATAAGAACCTACCTTAGAGGACAATCTCTCGTCTGCCCTTGAAGCCAGTGACTCCAAGGTGTCGTGCTCCACCCAGAGGCTCGCTAGTATAAAAGATGATGCTGCTGCTACAGTATTTAAAAAAAGAAATCTAATTTTGTATCATCATTTTGTGCACTCTAAACTGTTGTAAATTTGAGGGAAATCTGAGACCAAACCGAGGGAGAAAGGGAGAAAACGTGCGGTTTGTTTACTCTGTGGTCTGAACTTGAATGTAGTGTTTGTCTTTTTTTTTTTTTCTTTCTTTATTTTTTAAAACCGTCTGCAGGGAGTCACTGAAGAGATGTTGCTGGATGTTGCCATTTGAAAACTGATCCGAGGCCAGTTATAACAGGGGAAAAATCTTTGCATGGGTAGTAGGAGCTTGCCATGGTGTAAATGAGCTTCTGTACAAAGGAGGGAGACAAATGACCACCATCCATGTGTGATGTTACGTGTGCTTGTTTCTATCTGTCCCTAATGGGAGGAGGGGGGAGTGCACATCAGTCTGGATACTAAAGGATATTGTAGCAATGTTGTACTGTCTCTCCTCATCACAACACTGTTCTTAACACGCTGTGGTCCATATAATTGAATCCTGATGACCACCAGAAATTATTTGATTTGCAGTTTACCATGCAAGCAGGAGGATAAAAAGAATGAAAATTAAAGGAGCAGTGTGTAATCTGTAAAGCCCTCTGCTGCCTGTGAGGTGAATTACAGTTTGATTGAACATACCTATTCGTCATGGGGTGTGTGTTAAGAAACTGGACATCTTGTGGTGCCAAAAAAAAGTCCACTTTATGTAAAGAAAATTGACAGATCTATCACAGGGCAATATTGCAAGTCAGTTGTTTTCTGTTGTATGTAAAGTTATAGTTTTTAAACAGCACTTTTTAATAACTGCTGAGATATATTACTTGTTAGCAAGTTAGCTGCTTAAAAGCATGCTAGTTTGCTGAAATAGGTGGTGGAAAAAATTACTACAGAAATCAGCAAAACATTTTTTTTTTTCTTGGCGTGTTAAAAACAGTGCTGAAACACATGAAGAGACCGATTTGAGATATTAAGGAAGTAAAATCAGAGCCAGTGAATTGTTCAGACCCGAGTGAAGATTCATTTTTGTGTCGCCGATTCGGAACGTGCAGAATAGCATTACATAAACCCTCAAAAAAAAGTTTCTTTATTTTATTATTATTATTATTATTATTATTATTATTATTATTATTATTATCATCAGACATGGTTCCTAGCTGTACATGTTATTGTTTTATTGTGTTCCTTGAAATACTAGTGCCATTTATTTTCATTTATTTTTTCCTTCTCTTGTGGAATGCACCATGTCACTTATCAGTAACAACTAAACATGTATAATGGTACGAATACTTAGCGAGTGAGTATTTTTCTGAGGTTCTGCAATGCCTAACGATGTAGGTCTTTTCTTTCAAATGGCAAAAATGATGAAGGAACACTTTTGATTTAGGAAAGAATAAAAAAACCCAAACCCACTGTAATATATATAGTTATCTGTACTAGTGGCCGAAATTTGTCACTTAGTAAATGTTGTAAAGAATTGCACTGTTCAAGTCAAATCCCATGGGGCAAATAAAAAAAAAAACCTGTCTGTGGGACCTGCCTACTCTCTTCTTTTTTTTTACTGGAAGAAAACATACCAGTCTTGGTTATCAAAGGCATCTTACACCAACTTTGAATTTTTGTATATAGCTGTGAAGCGTTTAATGTCTCATGAAACAGCAATTTGTGTCACGTTAATGATTTTTATTTATTACAAAAACAAAATGTCATACTTTTTCATTTGCGTAGCTACTTTTTAATGTTTTGGAATATGAAACAAGTTCCTGTTATCACGTGTTATAGCAACTGTAAACAATCCTTCCATCTCAACCTCTTTTTGTAAGGAACCTTAAGTTAATTAGGCAAAGAATTGCAGCTTGGCTGGTGTACAAGAAACCACAAAGCCTTGCATCCTGAAGACTCTTTTCCAAAAAACACCTAATAAATGTGTCCTCCCAAAAGACTTTACCATATCAATGATTATAAAGGGTTTTTTCTCTACAATGATATTAAATTAATATTTCTTAATTTTTTAATTAAGAAAAAAAAAAGCTCCAGGATTCTCGCTTGCACCACCGGGACGCCTGGTACACCTTACACTGTGATCTATATTCGTTGGTACTGAGAGCAACATGAGAAATGGGATGATCTAGACAAGATGATCAATCACGGCACAGCCGAAGGAGACGTACACCAACGCTGTGCTTTACACACAGTGGTTCTGTTATTACCAACTCCTAATAACCGAAAATGTAAAACACTAGTATTTTAGAGATAGTATATTAGCTTTTTAAACATTTTTAATAAACAAGATAACTCATTTCCAAATGTATTAATATGAACAATAATGACGTTATAATAATGTGGAATTATAATATTCATTTAAATAAAGTACAGACTTTCTCAGGTAACATTGCATACAAACCAAATAAAATAAACTGTGTTCCTCTCAACTCTAATTTGTGACCAGAGCTGTAACATAATACATGTATGTAAACAGTAAAACTGATAGAGGACAATAATCAACAACAGTTTGGTGTGATGTTGCCTGACACACACAATTATTAAGCCAAAGTTGATTATTGTCATATATCAGGCTTCACTGTGTTTGTAGTTGTGTTTAATGTTGTCGAATGTCCATGATACAAATTAGTTCCTGTAAGCGGTTACGATATTTCACTATTACGTTCTTTTTACGTATTTAAGACAAAAAATGTAGATTGGCATGTTCCCGAGAAAGCACTACACCCTCTGTCCCTCTGTCCGACTTTCCCATGGAGCCTCTGCCCTATACATCATATTTGTTACTTTAGAAATAATCATGTTTTGTGATGAGTGCATTTATATAAACATCTGAATTGCCCTGCATCTGGAACTATTCTTAGGTTGCAGTTAGAGAAAATTAATCCACATTTTCCCTCCAGTGAAAATCAGGAATTCGACATTTACATGAATTTAAGAATTCGGCTTTGGTATTTAAAAAGGGAACCTTTTTTATCCTTCCTGTACATCATATTTTGAATGACGTATCCTGCATTAAGATGGCACGGTGATGCGGTGGCCAGCACTGTCTCCTTGCCCTGGGTTTCCTCCGGGTACTCCAGTTTCCTCCCACAGTCCAAACACATACACAGAGGGGATTAGGCTAATTGGCAACTCTAAATTGCCCGTAGGTGTGAATGTGGGTGTGAATGGTTGTCTGTTTTTGTGTGTTGGGCCTGGGGTGGATTGGTGATCTGTCCAGGGTGTACCCCGCCTCTCACCCAAAGTCAATTGGGATTGGCTCCAGCTTCCCCCCATGAACCTGAAAAGCCGTAAGCAGCAAAAGGTGAGTGAGACTTTACAGTTAAAAAAAAAAGTCAGTTTAAATGTTTGCATTTCCTTTGTAAAGTGATTATAAGTAACGTTACAAGCTGAAGTTTTGTTGTCTTATCAACTTCACAATAGAATAAAATAGAGGCTGATGAAATAAGTGTAGTGATGACCCATCCTGTTATTGATTATTTTTCAGTAGCAGCACATCATGAAGTCACGATTACAACTTTATATTTATTAAAGTATGACATCATTTTTCATCTGTTTACAGTTGTGTTTAACATCCGTGAAACAAGCATGTTCCAGTTTTCACTTATAGTGTAGCAGCTATAAACAGCTGTTCGCTCACACAACCGCTGTATTTCCTCTCTCTTGAAACTGAGGAGACGAACAATGCAGTTTCTCAGGCTACAAAGAAACCACATAGTACTTCATCCTAAATTCTGACACTGGAGGCACCTTCCAAGATGGTAAACATACATCATCTCAAGGACAATTTCACCATATGAACAATTACACACATGTTAAGTATATTTATTATGACTGCCATTCAAGTTCATGTGTAAGCTGTTACTATAAAAATGCAAACATATTAGAATAAGTGCATTTATATAAACCAACGGCCCTGAAGTAACCCCTAAAGGTATTATCTGTTTATCTGGAATTTCCTCTGACCTTAGAAAGGAAATGTAATTATGTAACATCACATCAAGCACCTAACAGTAAAAGCCAGAGTCTTTTGTCTATTGTTTGAGGACTTTGTGGTGGACGGGCTTCAGGATGTCATTGAGGGAGGGTAATGGGTGGGGACAGCTGTTCTCTGGTTAGTGTCCTCTCAGAGGTCGTAATACCCAGTCCCTTAGTAAGTTTACTCAACGGATTTAATGTACAAAGTCTTGTACCAACTGCTGATGGAAAAGCAAATAAGCAAAAGTACTAGCAGTTAATGAATCACTAATATCATCCCAACCTCAGAATTATTGGCACCCCTTAAAGAACAGGCTAAGGGGACTCAAATGTTCCTTCAAACAATAGAACAGATTACTTACATTATAGCTAAGGATTTTTATTATTATTGGCTATCATAAAAAACGTTTTGGAAATAAATAAAAAATAATAAAATCAATGCAAAAAAATTGCTGGCCTTAAAAGAGATTTTGATTGATTGCTTAACTGACTGACAGTTGATGTGTTTTATAGAAGGGATTAATTACACTGCTTTTAAGAAAACTTTTAAAGGCAAAAAAAATTGTCTTAAAATTATTAATTACATTATTAATTAAATTATTAATCACATTTTTAAAACAAAAGAGAAGACCAACATGCTGTAGTCAGTTATTAGATGAGAACAAAGAGGGTAAAAAAATAAACTTTAATAATAATAATAATAATAATAATAATAATAATAATAATAAAGTATCATGTTAAAATGAGCAAATGAACTCCTTTTTAGTGAGTCGAATCGTTTGGCTCGTCTCACCAAAAGGAGCCGACTCTTTCGGCTCCCAAATGACTCATTTACGGGTTGTTTTTCGTTGTTTTCTCTAAACCGTACAAAGTTAGAGACCCCCCCCCCCAATGATGCCTCTTCTTTGCGTAACTATGGCCGAAATTTAACACTGCATTTTATATACTCCTTAAGAGTCTTTATAAAATCAGCAACGCGGCAGATTTGAGAATCAAACACAAAAAGATTCAAACCTACATCTCTCACAACTAACAGCAATTATGTTGAACTAAGGTTTCAGTCAAACATTTTCGATTAAATTACACTACAAAAAAGTAATTTATTCGATCCTGGCTAAATCTAAACAATAAGAAGAAGAAAAAACGAAGCAGAAACAAGCAAACGACTCATATGCGGAACGAGTCGGCTCATTTAATTGACTGTTGAGAGCCGACTCTTTTAAGTGTACGTTGAGAGCCGACTCTTTCAGGACGACACTGTGACGAGTCACTTTAAAACACTGATCGCTGCTTGATGGAAAGTTCTGGAAATTCTCCACCATGAAGCGTCTGTTTTTGTGTTTTCTTGCGGTTTGTGTTTTTAAAACATACATCTGTCAGGGTGAGTGACGATAACCTGAGCAGGACAGCTCGGCTGCATTTTTCTCTTAACTAGCTTGGCTAGTTAACTAAGTTAGCTAGCATGCTTAACGACATTTTAATTAATGTTTATTTGTTCAATTTGTTTACATGTTCAGTGTCGACTTACATATTTAGGTACATCATTAACGGTTTATTTGTCAGTGTTTTTCCACTACACTGACTCCGTTTTCTCCGTCGTAGCCTATTAATTTAGCATAAGGTAATTTACCTCGAGGTTCAAACAGAGTAAGAATGAAAACTAACTAACTTACTCTGTTCGTACTATTTCCACTTATTTGAAACTTGCATTTAAACAGGACATGTTTCAATTTGACTCGGGCAGCAAGTTATAGTTCAGTGAGTCAGGTCGTGAGGGTCGGCTCACTAATAAGAGTCGACTCTTCAAGAGTCCCTGTGAAAAGTGCTATTTTCACCAGTAAATGTTGTCCTTTGCCAGACTATGGCTGACGGATGGATAAAATCTAACACTAGCTTCTAAATAGCAAAATAATATTACTGTGCATTACGTTTTATAAAGTCTGTTTAAAACGTAAAATCAGCAAGGCAATACAAATATGTATGTGAACAGAAATAAGACAAAATATTACTTAATATAGATTATTAGTTAATATATAAATTTAAACAGCACTAGTTTGAGGCATCTGTTTCCAGCTCTTGGTGGAGAGGAACAAGACAGAAATAGGATTTTAATAAGGTCTACAAAACGTCTGGCATCAGACCTGTTTGTATTTCCCAGGAATAAAAGTGGCAGGCCAACATCTACAACGTAATATAATGATTTAATTAGATGTACCTTTCTGCTGCTTTTTTTTTTATTGTTTCAAATATTATACTTCAAAGTAAGCGTAAGCAAACAGGTAACCAAAGTGCAACCAGATCCAGTACAGATGACTTTAGTAAATGAAACTGGAAAGCACTATTTGGCTTTAGGATAAAAGTAAATTTAGCCTTACTGCCTGATTAAACTTGATTATTCACAGTTTGTGCAATGTACGTTAGAAACTAAGGGGAAAAATAACTCGTGTTTGTGCCCTTGGAAAGTTCAATTCCAGATTGATGTATAAACAGTCAAAATGACATGTGGACTGTGGACCAATGAACAAACTGTCATTGTAGTTAATCATATGCCAACTTGTACCACCCATCAGGGACGACATGGTTCACAGGGCAGGGCCATACGTTCCAAATGAGCGTCCTTTATGTACAAAAGGCATCTGGATATTGTACTATATCTTTCAAGCGCCCTTATAAACCATTTCATTGCCACTATGGCCACAGAGTACATTTTGTAAACAAACGAGCACAGCTCAGCAGTCAAGTATTGAAAAACACACCACAGTCTTGAACATTTGTATGTTTAGACAGGACAGAGGAGGGGTTAAGAAAGGGGTAACGGTATTAGAAAATCAATACAATATGCACTGCTACTATTCTGCTTACGTTTTATTGTTGTGTGTGTGTGTTATTTTTATCTTGGTTATCAAAATATTTGTATGGGTTTTACAAAAGACCTGAATAGTCGAAGGCCTTGCTTGCAAAAATATATCACTGTACTGACTTTGCACTTTAGATAGATAGATAGATAGATAGATAGATAGATAGATAGATAGATAGATAGATATGTAAACTTGTAGACCTATAAATATTTAGTTTCCAAAATGATCATCTTAAAAATGTATACACGGAAACATTGACATTCATGGTTAAATAGAGAAAATAAAATCTGGCTAATGATGGGTCAGGAGTAAACTTATGTAAACTTTCCCATTTAAATGCAGAGTGGTTTAAAACCAGTGGCAAGTCAAATATGAGATTTTTATTTAATGTCACAGCTTGGATGAAATGCATTGGCAAATCATAACGTGCCTGTCCCTGCTGCCTTTTTTCTTCATGCAGATTGGTGCTACCAGTCCCAGATGTCCTGTGATCAGCCCTGCAAAGGTAATATTATTTTGTATACAAACCAAATCCTTTTACTTTTCCTGGCTTCTTGTCTTACTTTAATCCTGTTAAATCATTGTGTTGTTTGCAGTGCCAGCAGCTTGGAATGAGGTGAATAATGCATGTGGCGGTAACAGGCAATCTCCCATCAACATTGTGACCAAGAAAACTAAGCAGGACTCCAGACTCACCGCATTCAAATTCACTGGCTACACCGAGGTCTTTACTAGCATGCTGAAGAATAATGGGCAAACTGGTAATCCTGGACCTTTCTGTACACTTTACAGTAATAAGAATAGAAATGGGAAATATGGAAAGCAAGTGGGAACTCTTTTGATTGACAGGTGTGTAGGAACGCTTGAAAGGGATGCCTAGGGGGCTAGGTCAGAGGTTCTGTCCAGTGTCTCCAGTCCAGGAGTAACTGCAGTGCATTCAGTAAAAGTGGTTGATGTAGTGAAAATTAAGCACAGTATGCAAAGTTTCCAGAAAAGCAGGATGTTTAATCAGCAGTCCTTCATCTGCTGTATGAGCAAAGTGCTTGCTGGGATTTTACAGCATTGCAATTTTTTAAATCCTAGTTGCCAGTCTAAAAAATGTGTCTCAGAACATTCAATAAAGAGGCTGTGTCTTATGGAGCATACAATACACGACAACAGCAGAATGCCTTGTAAACCAGTAGACCTCTGGGCAGCCAGGTGTTTTTCTCACTAATAAGATACAAATAAGCATTCCATCGACAAAACTAGGCTTGTCTCGTCTTTTTCACGACGTTCTGTGTGAAACTTTTAAACTCATGAATATTCCAAGAAATATTAAAATAAGTTATTTGTATTTTCCCATCCAAAATTTTCATGTCTTTATGTTATGTGGGCAATAATGTAGTTCTCCCTGCAAACAAAAGCCAATTTTTATTTGTTTCGTTTCGTTTCGTTTCGTTTTGTTTTGTTCATCTCTGCATGATCATGACTCTGAAGTTAATATTTTCCTTCCTGTATCACTTCCAGCACTGTGCATGGGCAGTTTTTCCTTCAGGGAAATGCATGTTGATTTTTAACACCTTACTCATTTTCTTGCAGTTTCGCTGAACATACCTCTTGGGGCCACAGTGAGAGGGGGAAATCTCTCAAACACCTATAATGCCATCCAACTGCATTTCCACTGGGGTAACAATGGCAACTCTGGGTCTGAACACACCCTTGATGGAGAACAGTATCCCATGGAGGTACCGTCATGTATCCCTTTAGCACACTGATTACCTAATATGGCTTTTCTCGGAGTGATGTATGTACTTTGTGTAATGTTTAAAGCTGACATATGGTTGTTTTTTCATTACTTTTGCAGTGGTCTCTAGTATGAATGAATGCCCAATGAGTCAGTTTTGGTGAAAAAAATGCCCTTTTGCTCCTGTTTCAGGCTGTCCAAGTTTGGTGAAATAGAGCTGATTTTGAGAACGACAGGTGTTCGGCTCTTACTTATGAATATTCATGACATGCAAACGGTTTGCCTCTGATTGGCTAACAGCGGGCTGCATGGACAGATTCATGACCGAGTATGATTATAATCACTTAGCAGCGCTTGTTTTGGCCAAACATTAACATGAATTATAATACAGCGGAAACCACTCGTATATCAAAGCGGGTTTTCCCATAAGAAATAATGTAAACTCAGTAAAATACATTAAACAATATAACTGC
>JAQLOM010000017.1:6302735-6312943 GCA_030068315.1 Chrysichthys thysi
ATTTCTGTGACCATTGTGAGTTTTTCTTTCATTGACTGAAGGGTACCAACAATTTTGTCCACGTGTGTATATATACATTTTGGTAACTCTTTTGACCTTGATTTTCAACATAAAATGAAAACAAATTCTTGTCATTTTAAACCTTTTAATATCCTCCAATAACACCCTAGAGTTGAAATTTTTAATTTCCAAGTATTAATGTCCTATGAAGGGTTAAAAACAATTCCAAATGGCACACCTTTAGGGTAATTTAACATTAGCTTAAAGAACATAAAATGAAAACAATTCATCCATTAGAAATGATAACATTTGACTGTTAGTAGGTCAAATACCAAACCTGATGACTTGATCACAGGAATGTGCTGAAGACTTTTATTTATTTAATTATTTTAAATACAGCAAATAGGAAAAATCCACTGGTGGAAAGCTGCAGCACAGATCCATGCTTATTTGGACTGGGTTTCATTTGTACAGTATAAGGCATTTTGGATTAAAGTGCATTAATTCAAATGAATACATGTAAATATATCAATATCATTTATCCCATAGGTGACATTAAAAACTTATGTATGTGAACCCTGATTATGTTTTAAAAATAGATCCAGTAAGTGAGCTCTGTTAAACCAACATGAGAAACGTTAAATGCCCCAGGGGTATTTTCTCAGTTGAGTTGCTCTCTAACCCAAGCCCTCAGGCTATTAATAGTTACAAGCCTCACTTCCACACTTACTCTACAGAACTGACTGCAAGTGTGATTATTATAAGCCCATTAAATAAATGAATATAAATCTCCTACTTTGTAAAGATTAATATGACATCAGCACGGAGTGCACAATAATAACAGATCTAATAACAGATCTACTACACTTCATGTTACGCTTTTATAGGCAATGAATGGAGACCAGAGGTGGTAAAAGCTCATATCAACCTAAATCAAAACTCTGGTAAAAGTTCACGTACAACTTCAAATTATTCATTCAACTTCAAAAACCTTTAACTTTATTAAAGTACCGGTAATAACGGTACAATGAATACTCCCAGAAGAAAAGGACATTGGTCTCAAATCACATGCTGTGCATCTTACACCAAAGAACTAAGAAACAGAACTGGAATTTATATCCGTCTGTGAAGCTGCTTTGTGACAATGTCCATTGTTAAAAACACCATACAAATAAAACTGAACTGAATGAAATTGAAATTTGGGAAAACTGACAACAGTTTTTTCCCCCTAATCTCTCAAACATTACCTGGAATTTAGCATAATCTCAAGTCACACAAAGATGGGAGGTAGGAGCAAAAACAAACAACAGAGAATCCCCTGCAGGATGATTTGGATTTCAGTTTCTTTTCTAAGCAGAAAAGACTGGAAAAACACTTTTTTTGTGATTTAAATCTCCACTGGGTGTCCTGACTGCATGCCATCAAGCTGGGAGAAGTTTTACTGATGCATCAGCACACTTCAATGTCAAACGTTTGGCCAGAATATGTGCTAATACACTGATGCAGGATTGGCCTCAGTCTCCCAAAACCACACTTCAAGCATTACAAGATCAGCTTATATCTGCACTTTTTTACACTATGACTGTTGTGCTTGTTCACTCTCTAAGAACAAGCAAGAAGAATCACTTTGGAAGTGTATCCCGCTTGGACTTTGGTCATGATGTGGTTGTTGGTGGTAGAATTTCAGGGCCGGTTCAAGAATTTCTCAAACTGCTGATCTGGATTTTCATGCACATCAGCACAAAGACCAATGTGAAAAACAAAACAAAAAAAATCACCGGTGAGTGGCAATACTGTGGGTGGAAACACCTCACTGATGAACGAGGTCAGAATAGAATGGCCAGACTGATTCAAGCCCACAGGAAGGCTATAGTATCTGAAATAACCACTCTTTACAACCAAGGTGAGCAGAAAAGCAACTCAGATTTCACAGCACATCGAATTTTGAGTCAGAAGGACTACAACAGCAGAAACTGGATCGCTGAAGGTTGGAAAAATGTCACCTGGTCTTTTTCCAATATTCAAATATCCAGTTTCATTACAAATTACAAGTAAATGTGTTTGGTGTCTCCTGCATTAGGTATTCATTGTCATTTCTACATGTTGCATTCTTCGTGGATAACCAATGTCACAGGAAGTGTGTGACATTAAATAAAATGGTAAAACTGAGAGATACAAGAGGTTATTTTGGGTCCAGATCAAAGCATTTTGATGTGAAGTAGACAGACTGGGGGATTCAGTGTTGGATGTTGATGCTGATTTGTCTCAGACGCTTGGGGAAATGCCTGTAACAAAAGGGTGAATTGGAGCAATAAGCAGCTGGGAGGACACACTATTCAGAAACATCCTGGATATTAAACATCCTGCTACAAAATACTATAGGATGAATTTAGACTGTCTCTGATGTTTCATTCAAATAACCTAAGTGCTTCGTTAGATTGTTACTGTACCTAGGTAGATTTTAAGTATCAGTATTTTACCTCTTTATTTTTCTCTATTTTGTGTTTTACATGAGTTTTTCATTTATGTAATACTTTTGACTACTGTATATGAGATGAAATCTCATATAAAAGATCATATATCTGTATATCATGTAATGCCATAAGCTGCCTTTTTACCATTCGGCAGCTTTAAGTTGTTGATCTAAATTTTAATAAATCTAAACATAAAAGTAACCATTATATTAAAACAACTGTTACTGTGCACCTTTTGTATTCATCAAGACAATGTATTCTATCACAGCTAGCAATTACCATTCAGATTTTATCATTAGTTAGCTACCATTTGAGGGATTGCAGATTTACTTGTAAAACTGAACAAGGACATTGAGTGATTTTTATGTTTTTATATACTTTTAAGAATAAGCACACATACTAGATTTGCATTAATTCATGATCAGTAAGATTCATTTTAAGCAAATATATAATGTTTTGGGGGAATCCCTCCAAAGCTAATCACAATACAATCACTTTTCCTTTGAGTCTGTAGATTTAGAAGATGCGCCAGTAAATCAAACTGGACTTGAATCTGTATTTACATCTAGTCAGTGTATTTGGATGACATGTTTGATAAATTTTACAATGTAGGGATTTCAGTGATATCGCACAAGGTAAGAAATAGCATTTTCAGAGTATCATGTTATATTCTACAGTGTGTGACACCCACACACACAAATACCACAGCCATGTGGTCTGACCAAAAGTCAACTTCTGGTCAACTGATAGTCACACCTTCTTGAATTCCTCTCCAGGTCCTATGACAAACCACTATAAAGGTTATTGCTTGCATGTTTAAAATAAACCACTGAGTAACTGAGAGTAAGTTTTCTGAGTAACTGAGTGCAACTTTTCCTGAGTGACTGAGTGTAACAATTTCATGTTTAAATTGTCTTCTGACAAGTAACTGGTTACATCTTGGATCTTTTCCCCCATTTTCATACCAGTTGGGTCTTTCTAATTCCTGGCCATCTAGCTAACTGTCCTCCATTACACAATAACTACAACCTGGGGAAAGAGGAACAAAAAAGTGCTTCCTCTGAGAAATGCAACGCCAACCTTTGCATCTTTCCAAACTACTGCATATTTTGTGAAACACCTGGAGGAAAGTGCTATCTGACCGATACTTTATACATGAGCTCAAAAAGCCCACAATTGGCTAGTGTCACTGTGATTGACAACGAAGAGAGGGTATGCTATACCTCCCAGGTATCTGAAAGAACTCTCGATCATAGAGTGAATGCTTTTCTGTTGCACAATTCAGGAGCCAGAGCTCAGCAACCAGGCACAAAAATAATTCCATAGTGTTTAAATCCACAGAATTAAACTGGTATAATGATATACAGCCACTACAGAGCCTCACACTTTATATATTTAGGTAATACATTAAGCTAAAAGTTTATTACTTGGAATCAGTTCCATTAACAGGTTAAATTAGATCAGCTCAATCAGTGACATCAAAATAAATTATGAGTTATTGGAGTTATATATATAATACAGTATATATGGTTGTAGGCTACAGAACGTTAATTCCTCTGAAAACAGTAAAATAGCAATCTCCTTCAGACCTCATAGTGGTGTGCGAATGTATTTGTATCAGGTCACCCAAGACCTAAGCCTCCCATGCTGCTGAGAGACATGATGCTGATTCCCAAGCCATATAAATTCTGAAGAATGACAAGATAAAAATAGTTCAAACAATAACCACAGACCACTGAGCAACCACTAAACCACAACAAAAGATTGTAAAAGCCTCAGTAGGGATTAAACTGAATCCGAAGCTGGGACTGAACATAGATGATGACACAGATATCTGTTGAGGACATGTTTGATCATCTTCACTGATGTTTTTCCTTCCCATTTCTGCAACATGGCCAAAAGCATGTGGAATCCTGACCATTACACCCAAATACGGGTCTAACCCACAGTGTTGTCACAAATTTAAAAGCATCCAATTGTCTAAAATATCTGTATTGTATACATTAACATTAAGATTGTCCTTAACTGGAACTAAGAGGCCCAAACTTTTTCCTGTGTGACAATGCCTCTGTGCACAAAGCGAGCTCCCTAAAGACATGGTTTGCCAAGGTTGGTGTGGAAGAACTCTAGTAACCTGCACAGAGCCCTGACCTCAACCCCACTGAGCATCTTTGACATAAACTGGAACACACCATGTCTCCTCGCCCAAACATCACTCCCTGAGCTCACTAATGTGCTTATGCCTGAATGGGCACAAATGTCCACATCCACGTGATCAACAAAGAGGACCTGCATGCCCATGATTTTGGAATGGTATATTCATCAGGCACACATGGGTGTGATGGTCAGGTGTTGGTCACATACCTTTGGACATACCGTATAGTGTATTTAAATGTATTCATTGGTAAACACTTTTATCTGAGGTGAGGCAGAATAGAGGAAAGTACAGATTTAAACAATTGGAGGGCTAAGTGTGTTGCAGAATCTTGATCAGAAATGGTCTATATATGACTTAACATAAATATGTGACAAGGTATACTTGTGCAAAAATGACTCCGTATAGCTTACCCTAACCCTAACCCAAAGTATCATGGTGCATTTATGAATCTCTACTTTGTCTCCAATATGTGTGTAATGTGAGTAGTTAAACAAATCTAACCCAGTCAGTGTCAGTGCAAATCACAACATTTCGATGTACAAAGCTTCCATCCTGAAGGGAGTGGTCTCTTGCACCATGACCCCGCCCCCCATCCACAGGTCATGACGACTCACGGAATAGTTTGCTATGGATTTTACACTCACCAGATCTGAACCCATTTGAACACCTATTGGAGTTTTTGGTGTGACATGTAAGACACTGCCCCCTACCACCAGTATCACAACATCACCTGTGGAAATATCTTTTAGAAGACTAGGGTTCATCACTTCAGTACATTGAACTGTAGAATTTGTGTGGTTCAGTGAAGCTTCTTTTTTATATATATATATATATATGTGTGTGTATATATACATTTTTTTTTTCCACCCCAACATAAATAAATAATCTATACAAAAATTCTGAATCTAAATTTTAAAATGAGAATTTTATCCCTAATGAGCAAGCAATAGGTGATGGCAGCTGGGAAAACTCCCTTAGACAACATGATGAAAAACCCTTGAGAGAATCCAAACTTTAAAGCCAAACAACCTTCATCTGGGTGGCACTGGATAGTGTGATTAGAAATAATTCCCTTCTATACCTGTGTGCTATTTAGTCCAAAAGTGCAACTCTGTAACCTGGAAATTCATTATAGTTTTAATATGAAGCCAGTTTGTTCTCAGTTGTCAAGTTATCAACTGTTCACTGATGGAGTGTAAACCTGTTTGTGGTCATTTTAGTCTTAAGTCATTGTTATAAAACTGCTCCTATCATAGCTTTTCCTGTGTCTTATTACTTTCTCCAAAGTTTGACATATTTTCAAAGAAAACAAGTGGAAGATTTATCTGACCTGTTTTCTTTTTTGTCTGAAGCACCACAGGGGATGACCTTTTTAAGGATGTTTTAATGACGCTGTCTTTTTAGAGTTCACTCCATTGGCTTTACATTAGCTCCTAGCTTCTCAAATGCACTAATTTTTGGTTAGAGTGGAGAGGTTTCAGTAAGCTCCACAAAGTGTGACCTAAATGCAGAGTTATGTAGACACTGTTGTCTATAATCTTCTCAACTGGGGTCTTTGCCTGTCTCTGTCTTCAGAGATCTTCCTTTTCTTGAGCTAATCATATTTCCAACACTTTTTTTCAAAAAGTATAATGCCATTTGGTGGACTCTGTGGAACCTTCATATTCCCATGTGCATCTGGCATTTCATTTTATTGCAAATCATAACCAATACACACCCAGAGACACACACACAGACACGCACACACACACACACACACACACACACAGATGTGCATTTACAAACATCCTACCACTGCAGGGGACTACTGGTAGACGCCTTGTCTCCTCCACAACAATAAGCTACTCCATTCCAGGAATACTTGGATCAAGGAAGTGATAGAGAACCTGGTGGAAAATCTTTAAACAAATGATTAAAAGGATGGCTCTAAAGTGCCAACATGACAAATGAAATGGTTTGACTCTAAGCCAGTCAAGAGATTAAAGTTGAATCAACATGAGGTCAGAGCTGACGTGCAGAGTCGGTGTGATAAGACACTCCCTGTATCTCTTATTGTTTACTATTCCCTGTGGAGTTCAAAAGTCATTGTGGCCAGAGGGACCTCCTGTTTGGCCTTTCATTCACCCTGGCCTTGAAGTAAAATGAATTAAATAGGTAAAGACATCTTTTGTTCTCCTTGATGATTAAGAACTAAAGGGCAAAACAAGTTCAGTTAAAAGCTGAAAATCACTCAATGTACGTCGCACCTGCCAAAAAATCTAGCTTTATCTGCAGCCAGCTGCCAAAACACAAGCTATGCTGGTCTTGGCTTAAAATAATTTAATCAAGCTAGACCCTTTTTCTAAGAGATGGGGAAAAACGTGACTAGTTTAACTATCATTTTATCAGTCATGGACGCTGCCTGTGTCATTGGACTACATTTGTCTAGTGTTTGGATACTTCAGCAGTTTGAATATGGTTTATCAATGAGGACCAAGACTCTTTAACCATTCCAATGCTGGCATTTTTACCTTTGTGTTATATCTAGTGTACTCCATTGGGGGCACAGTGGTATGGTTCATAATTAATAAAAAAAAATAGGCCATGCCCACTTCAGGTTTAAATGTGAATGCAGATACAGATAGTGGTTTTATATTACACCACTATTTCCGAGACAATGCTTTTCTGCTGCTATGGGACACTTTTGACAATGTCTCCCACCTTGGGAAATTTTTCCTGAAACACTGCTAATACTGAAACATTTTTTGCAGCTTAAACTGCTTGATAGTGTAAAGTCTACAATTTAAATTTGCTGCTGTGCTTACAGCAATATTGCTCTAAACAACTAAAATGTTGTTTTGTTGTTTTGGCTAGTTTGCATACATTGTCTTGTGCATGTATTATGTTATTTGATTTAGAGCGAAAAACAAGAACTGTTGTTAAAACCTTGAAAGAAATACTCCCTTTGATTTAGCTTGGAGCTCATGTAATAAAGTAAATGCTATTGTTTTCTTGAGCATAACAGCAATCTCATGTTCACCTCTTGATCTTGCCTGACATGCATTAAACATGAACACCACTGAAACCAGTAACCTAACAATAGCCTTCCAGTCTTCCTCTAGATGCTTGGCTCTATTACAAACAAGACGAGATATAATCTTCAGCATACGTTCCAGTGAACAACAATGTCTACAAATGAATATGATTGTACGAGACTTGATGTGCAACATCCTGTGTGTATGATACCATTTTCCCTTGTTTGCTCAGGACACCCTTGCTTTCTAATGCCCAGGACTCTTATGTACAAATTACGGATTAAATATGTTACATTGTTATTCCATCACAATTGTTGTTAGGCTGTTTGGTCTTTGTGTAGAGTCATGTTTAGACTCTGGTATCTTTGCTTAACATGAATGCTTATAGACCATTTGTATTTTTATCCTGTGTTAAAAGGTATCGTCTGATCGCTATTAAGCAGCTATTGTGAGCAAAAGAAAAACAGGATAATGGAGACATTACATAAACAACAATAATCTAATTAGGAGCATTATGTTTTAAGAATTATGGCTCTAAGAAAGACAAAAAAATCTGATAAAGGACAGTCAGGGGACTGGATGTTTATCAAATGTAATTGATGTTATTATTTTTAGTAGTAGTATAGTATAGCACAGGGGTCACCAACACGGTGCTCGTGGGCACCAGGTCGCCTGCAGGGACCACATGAGTCGCCCGCGTGGCATGTTCTCAAAATAGCACAAATCACCAATAAGCGCCTTTATAAAATATTATTTGTGTTGCTATTCTTTTTGACTCACACTTGCATTGATGTAGATTAGAAAACAAAAATACTGAAAGTAATTTTTTTCAAACAAAAAAATGTTTTATATATACGTGAACTCTGAAAGGTCAGTACTGTGCGCATAACAAAAGTGTTTGCTGAGATAAGCTAGTGTCAATAATGGCATAAATGGCATCCACTCCAAGCATCCATTCAACCTGCTACTACACACAGAAATCCAATGGCTCAGCAGGGGACAAGTTTTGCAATGTTTTTTGTCACTTTTGTGTGAAATCAAAGAGTTTGTGCAATCCAATGTTCAAGATGCCTCACAGCTGGAGGACACCGAGTGGATATTTGACCTTTCATTTTTAATGGACATCACTGGGAAACTAAACCATCTGAGCTGTGAGCTGCAAGGCAAAGGCAAGATTGTTGCTGACATAAGTGCTATAAATGCATTTAAACCCAAGATGAACATTTTCTCTGTGCATTTACAGAGGGAAAAATGTGCTGAACTTTCCTTCTGTGCAGTCAGTACTGAAAGACAATGCTTCGACATCTGGGACTTTTGTCAAAGTTGCAGAAAAGTACTCTCAAGTCATAAACAGAAGGAGCAAGAGTTTGAGACTTTGATCAACTTGAGCCATGTGTGTCACTCATTTCCAATCCTTTTATGGAAGTGGACATGATGTACATTGCTGAGCAACTAAATGCCACGTTCAGCTTGGATGCTGAAGAGGTGGAGACTGAAAATGTAACATTGCAAAATGATCTCCACCTCAAAGCTCACCAGGGTGCACCAAATTTTTGGTGTCTTGTGGACACGGAAAAGTACAAAGGTGCATGCACAGCAGCTATGAAGGTTGTCAGCATGTTTGGTTCAACTTATCTCTGTGAATCAGCTTTTTCTGACATGAACTTCATCAAGAACAAACTCAGAACACGCCTTACGGATGCACATCTGCAAGACTCACTCAGAGTTGCACTGTCAAGTTACACTCCAGCTTACAGTACACTAGTAAACAGCATGCAAGGCCAGGCTTCCCACTAACCAACAAAAACAGATAGCAGATGTTTTCAGTGAAACACCATGACAGATAAATTAAAATATTGAAAAATTTTGTGATATGATGATTTTGTTGAAAATGCTGCAGATTTAATGATTAGTATAAAATGTAATTGTATTTAGTTTAAATCAGGATTTTTTTTATTTTATGCTACGTAATTGATAACTTGTACAAAGATGGGACATAGTTCATGATTTGTTAAAACTGTTACAGAGGTAGTGCTTAATAAATAAATATATTAAAGGTATAAAATTAAAGGTAAACTATACAATTTGTCATTTCAGAAGTGTGTATCAAACTGGTAGCTCTTCATATTACTCAGTATCCTTGAAGTAGCTCTCATTTGCAAAAAGGTTGGTGACCCCTGGTATAGCATATAGTAGAATAGTACAACCTGAATTCCAGAAAAGTTGGGACGTTCTTTAAAGATGAATAATATGAAAATTAAAAGACTTTCAAATCACGTGAGGCAATATTTTATTCACAACAGAACATAGAAAACATAACAAATGTTTAAACTGAGGAACTGTACACCTTTATCCACTAAATGAGCACATTTCAAATTTGATGCCTGCTACAGGTCCCAAAAAAGTTGGGCCAGGGGCAACAAATGGTTCAATAAGCAAGAAAGTTTAAAAAGATTCAGCTGGGAGAACAATCTAGCAACTAATTAAGTTAATTGATATCAGGTGTGTAACATGATTAGCTATAAAAGGGATGTCTTGAAGTAAAGATGGGCAGAGGCTCTC
>JAQLOM010000017.1:6332097-6342182 GCA_030068315.1 Chrysichthys thysi
CACTTCACTTCTCAAATATCACTGTGTGTGTCTCCTATATGGTATATTTAACTGAAGTTTTTATCGTAACAACCAACAATTTATATAGGAAAATCATGAAGATTAACAAGGTTGCCCAAACTTTCGCATCCCACTGTCTATATAATATATATATTAAAAACAAGACATACTGGGATTAATAAAGCCTCCTAAACAACATTTGTAAACTCAGTCAGGTGTAAGTAACCACCATTTCCATTGCAGACCATAGTTACTGGCTTCCACCTGTGATCAGTTGTAATCAGTGTGATTAGTGACACATAAACAACTGTTCCTGGAGCATTCCCTTGCATGTTTGGCATTACTAAGACCCTCCCTGGGTCCGGCTGTCTCCAAACTGGATGGAAGACCAAGGAGGCCACTGGTAAGAGAAGCTATCAAGGGGCCAATGTCCACTTTGAAGGAGTTGCAGGATTTTATGGTGAAGAGTGTTCCCTGTGTGCATGTGACAACAATTTCACAAGCACTCCACAAGATAGCAGTCCACCAACGCTCACCATCCAATTTGACAGAACTTGAACGGTTTTGTAAAGAAGAGTGGGCAAATATTGCTCAATCTACATGTGCAAAGTTGATGGAGAAGTATCCTAACAGACTCAAGGCTGCCATTAAAGCAAAAGGTGGTTCAACAAAATATTAACATGTGTGTGGGGGGGGCTTTATTAATCTCAGTATGTGTTTTTGCCTTTCTTTTTTTTTTTTTTTTAAATATATAATTCTTCAGAACTGTAGCTGTGCTATCTTTCACTTGGATGTTATAGGTTGCATCGAGTAAGTAAAGCTGGGAAGAAATATTTTGTATGTGTTTTCATTTAAGGCTACAAAGCAAAAAAAAAAAAAAAAAAGGAAATATTTCGAATGGGTGATCACTTTTCTATACCCACTGTATGCCAATGGGAGGCCCTCACAAGGGGAGCATGTGAGGGATGTTGGTGACGTCTACAACTAATGAGCTGTGAAATCGAAAATAGTGCCTTATGTCAACCAGTTAAAGATCAGCCTGATGTTTCTGGCTGTGCAATTCAGGGAAGATTTAGATTTGTACTATAATGTGCACTACTGTTAAACAGCAATCATGCAATTCATCATATTGAGCACACATCACTAGGAATGCCAGGATGATGTATTACTCTGATATAGTGCCACACTACCGAAGTTAGATTGTACTAAATCTCGTCACTGCCTCTTCGGGGAACAAAACAGAAGTTCACTTTCCTGGCACACAATGGACTTTTATCACCATTATGCATAAACATCCCGCACAAGCAGATTTCCCCACACCCTAACGCTTCAGATTTACCTTTGGCTATCAGGGTCATTGTCAAAAAGACCGTGTTTCCATGAAGGCTATGAACCGTGTTATTTCATTTCAGATTCGGGAACATGATGGAGTGTGCCTGTTATGTCTCAACCATAATAATCATTTTAAGTCTCTTTGTTTTCGTGACCCTCCAACACGACCTGCATTCTCTGTACTTGTTCTCGACCCTGAGAGCTGCTCCTTCAGCTTTTTAAAAACGCACAAATGCAAACATGCGAGCTTTTTTTCTTCGGTTCGTGTTTAGTACGAGGGAATATGGTGACAAGTTTTATCGCCTGTGAAGTGAAACCATGATTGTACACCATTGTTTTCATGTTCATATATTTACGTTAAATGATCTCTGGAAAGAACCAACCAAGGGTTCACATGTTGCCTTTTTGTGCTTGGACTCTTCCAACTTGCACACATTCCTGACTAACAAGTGAAGACACACCCTGGAATATCTCACTATGATGGTTGAATAATGAGTTCCCTGATGAGCTCGTACTTTGGCAGTTGTTTATAGATTGTGAGGAAGTGCTGATTTGTTTCAGGTTGTCTTTTGAATGCTGGACCATTCATCCATCCATTATCTATACTGCTTGTCTGGTTAGCACCGTCAGCTCAAATCAAGAAGGTTCTGGGTTTGAAACCCCCTTGCTTGTGAGGGTTTCCTCTGGGAGCTCTGGTTTCCTGCCACAGTCCGAATTAGGTCAAATTGCGACTCTAGACTTCCCATGGGGGTGAATGTGAGTGTGAGCGGTTGTTTGGTTCTGTGTCAGCCCTGTGATAGGTTGGTGACCTGCCTAGGATGTACCCTACCTCTCGCCCAAAGTCGGCTGCGACTGGCTTTAAGGGGTATAGGTGAGTGGTATAAATGATGGATGGATGGTTGAGTAGGAGATATGTTTGGGAAGAATTTACTCCAAAAAAAAAAAAGTACAAGACCTTTGAGGCTCACTGACTATCTGATGTTCTCACTGTTTGCTTCTACATGCTGGTTTAATGGTTTATTTCCTGTTGGCCATTCTGTCTATCAGTTACATAAATGGCCTTTTAAAATCCATAAATGGTCTTTTAAAAAGTTTTTTTCCACTTCTTACATTCCATATGGTTTCAGCCATAATTCAAATTTGGCTTACACAAGGTTACATTTGGATATGCAGTTTGTCAATAACCCCCCCTCCCCCTATTTTTTTTTTTTTTTTAATTGTGATACCAAACATATGTTTACAACTTGTATACCTTTTCCCCTTTCAATAAAGATTGATTTTGTATGTGATTTGAGTTACTTTTTTACTATTCTGTATTGACAAGAATGTCCGCTTACTCTTCAGCCTACTATTATATTATACTACTGCAATCATACATGCAGATGAGTGCAAAGGTTTGTATCCCTCATGAATTCCAGATGAAATAAAAAGACAATCTATGCAAGAAATGTAAAAATTAAATGGGCTTGTGTCTTACAAGATGACAATCTAAAATAAAGAAGGAACTAAGCAAATGGTAGATGCAAGTTATCAACATTAGTAAAAAAAAAATAATTTAAAAATGAGAAAGGGAATCTTTGATTTAATATTTTACTTAGTGTGTACATAGTGATAATTTAATGTTTAATAACCAATATCTAAATGGTAAAAACGATTCATAAATCTTTTTCAATATTGTCTCCTGAGGTTTGCACTCTTCTGTAAATGAGTCCTCTCTAACCAGTGTTTTTGTTTTTTTTCTTTCTTGTGGGCTGTGATGTGGTTTAGTGCATCAAAGCGTTCGATTTATTCTTTTTTTTTTTAATTGTGAGCTGTGATGTTTAACGCATCACAGCATTCACTTAATACAAATAGCACCATTGAGGACCACATCAATTAATACTTGAATACCCAAATTGCTATTGCAATATAATTTCTTGCATCAATATCACCAGCTAAGGAATGCACCCTTAGCAATCTTAGTTTAGGGTTTTGCAAGGCAGGAGGTTGATAGTCCAGATCATCTTATTGCAAACAGTGCAACTGATGAAAAGAAAGTCCAAAGAGAAGCAATAGCTGAGGGAATGTTTTAATGGTGAACCAGTTCCACACAAAGACACTGTTTGTACTGTTACGGGCTTCCAGCTCATTCACACATTTTGGTCAGTTTAATTCAAATATTTTTTTTTGTTTTTTCCCCTGTGCTGTCATACTTGTCCTTGGAACACCTCTTTTATGTCACAAAATGCATTTCTTTTTCCTTTTTGATTTAAAACATACTTTGGCGAATACAGAAACAAATCTGAACACAAAGTTCTTCCACATACTGTAAGTTTCCCAGAATTTTTCAGGACTCGGAAATCCGCCATCCATCCATCATCTCTTAAATATGCAACAAAGATAAGATTCTATACACCGCTTCCACTATCGCTTACATCAAAGCTCTTGAAGTTGGATTAGTTTGTGTCTGTCACATCCTAGTAAATCCAACAGATCCTAACATAAACTTGTCCTAGATCAACACTGAGATGCTTCATAACCTTGGCCAATTTTTTTTTATTTTTATTTTTTTTTAACATTTTCATTCCTAACCACAGTCCAAAACGCACATGTACAGCTAACAAACCAAACGTAATGACAAAGTAAAAAGGAATAGAAGCAGCCATTTTGTTTGCAAAAGACATTGGTGGGTGTGCTGTATGTGCCTTTAGATGGCAGGGTGAAACCTCACCCAGAGGAGAACCTAATACTGTACGTTAAAGGAACACCATAGTCATTCTAGTCACTGCTAACGTCCGTTACCACTCTTTTAATAAGCCGCGGCTGCACAGTTGGTCTAATCTACTGAAGGACAAACAGAAGGCACTTTTATTATACTGTATGCTAACTTTCTCATTGTTGGACTGATGCATTGTTGCATTTTTTCTATTGTGAGACAACAGGGAAATAAAGTTCTCTTTCGTCTTTCCACACTGACTGTTGATTTACATTACGACAATTTAATGCGACATCTCTGGAAAGGAAGTGTTTAACTAAAAAAAAAAACAAAAAAAAACAATAAAACAGCCATATTAACCACGGGACATATAATCGGACGTCACACAGACGAATTTGATTACACTCGGATCGGCGGATCACTGAACGATCTTTTCGCCATATTTTTTGTGTACACGTGTGGTGAGGTCGTTTTAAGTAATAGTATTGAACACATACAGCAAAGGGTTTGAGATAGGCACAAATACGAGAAAGTCAGCCTGTTCCACGAAAATCCTGGCTTTCGACATTGGGACTGAAGTAAATTCAAGCATTGATCTCCATTAAAGAACTGCCTGGGTTTCACATCTGTTCTGGACAAATGATGAAAAGCCTTCGAGGACAAGGACACGGTTCAAGGACTCACAGTGACATGACTGATAGTTGCGAGAGAAAACTGGCCTTAACACTGCTGAAATATAAGCAAAAAAACCTAACAAGGTGGTGAGGTTCTTAACATATCCAACATCTTCAATAAATTATCTACTAAGAGAGGGAAATCTATTTGGTCTACACTCAGCCAACACCCAACCAATCGGGACAAGCAAGCATCAGTACTTGCCTGACGAGTCGCAAAGCTCAGTATGAAGCACTGCAACTAGTGGATGTATTTGTTAGGGTTTCAAATCCAGAAATATCTCTGATTAGACCTTTCACTTTTTCTATCGTCAAAAGTGTTTGAAAGGAGGTACATGAAGCTTTATCGAGTTTGTGTAGATAATGGTATGGTATAAATGTGACATGTCTGAAGAGCAAATCAGCTTCGTCAAGTAATCATTTCAACAATAGGCTGCTAACAAAACCACACGTACAAACTCACTACACTACACGACACCACACACCATACCATGCACCCAAACATAGCATTCTTGTCACTGATAGAAAGGGACACGTCAGATCCACAAATCAGGAAAGGGGATCAAGCAGACAGAACAGCGTGACTGTGTTCGCCGTCTCTCTAGACAGTACAAAGAACTCGAGGGGAAGATTTGAGGGAAAGCACCGTGAGGTAGAGGCTGTAAATGAACAAGTTCTACTTTTAAGAAGGGAAGTTTCCTTCAGAACTAGAACTTCAGAAGTGTGCTCGTTTCCCTGCAGAAAACCAATACCTCATCACCTTGTTTGTGACCCTGACCTCATGTGTGTAGCCTATAAAAGGTCACCGCTACATCATGTTCATCCTTTCTTCACCTTTGCCATGGAACTGCAAAAGTGAACTAAGACACTAAGTATAGTGCTCTAATTCTTTTGTTTTTGTTAAATCTTCACTGCTAAAGAAGTGTGCATTAATACAGACCTTGTGGGACTATAACAATAGCCGTCGACTTACTATTGTCTACCCTGGTTGGTTGTGTCTTCAGAACAGACACATGACTTATTGTTTGTGACATGGTGCACAACAACATGGTGGGTACCCCCCAGAACTAATTCCGTAACTGTACAAGTTCACAATGTTGTGAACATTTTGTTTGCGAACGCTTGTATTTCAGGGCCGCATGGGGAGCTTTGTTCATTCTGCCAGGCCCCGGTGGGCTTGGATGATGGACAAAATCAACACTCAAACAGTGTCAGATTCCTTCAGTGCACCTCTGACAAGAACCTACAGAACCTTGGATTCATTATGCATCACTATGCCAATATTGTGAACCAGTCCTTATGTTTTCACTTACACCACAAGGTAGCGTAACAGGAAGGGGCCAGGGAGACAGCAGACACGGCTGCAAGACCCAAAGACAGACGACTCTGTTGCTCAGTCCCCTTGAATAGAAAGAGCGAGTGGTACTTCTACAATGAAACGAAGTGAAGGCGACAGTGCTAACCACTACACTACACCACTGTCGCCTGATTGCAGTAATGCAGGAAAACTTGGAATGTTGCCCTACAGACCATTTCAGTGTTGGCTAAATATGCCAGGCCTGGCACAAAGGTAGATTGGCATATTTATGGAAAAACTTCAGAATCAAAGAGTAAATGAAAGGTGGAAAACCTTGAAAGCTGTGAGGAACCTTTTTCAAAACCCCTGTAAGTACCAGTGCCAACTGACAACACCATGATGGTGTTTTACACCAACCACCATGAAGGCACAAAATCACAAGTGATGCTTTGATGGGCAAAGAGATGCACATCTGTCATAAAAGAGAGGCCTACCTGTAGGGCTAATGCACCAGAAGGAATGCGACAATCCTGTGCCCATGAAGGGGCAAATATACAAGGACCTCACAAAGAAGAAGTTGATCCGTTTTTGCAGAGAGGCTATTCCATTTTCAATGTCCATCATGGATCGGGCAGAAACAAAGGCTTTGGGCCAAGATACACTGGCACATAACTGACCAAAGGCATACATTTTTCGGCCCGTCACATTTTTGGATAACATTGCAGCATATCTAATTACGCAACCAGTCTAGACACTGGGATTGATCCCAGCATGCTAACTTCCTTGCAAATGGCTCGACACTCATGAGCGAACGTGCGCTCCACTTGTGTATGCAGTAAATGGAAAGTTTGTCACTATTGTTCAAAATACTGGACATGAAACCTTTTGTCAACAGTGTAATTGTAGAGTCAGCTACACCCATCTCGTTCTAGGTCTCTACCCTAAAGATATACGTGGCACCATTATCTGAACAGAGTTCCAGTTGAAGGTTTGCCACTGGGACTGTGGAAATGAGGTCAAATTTTTCTCAAAGTGCACAGCATGTCTCCAACCTCCATGCAAGATGACGATTCACCAGTCGATCAGTTTCTCCAACCAACAGAAGATGCATAAATATATATAAATATATATATAAATAAAGCATCCTTCCCTTAACGGTATGGCCAGATGAGTTGGTGAATTGCATGACTAATCAGCCAACACACATTGGGGTCACCGACCGGCTGTTTTCCTGCTTCAAGGTGCCCCATGAACACTATCAGAATTTTGATCCATTTACAGTCTCAGTATCAGAATGATTGTCATTATTAAAGTATGGCATCAGCACCATTGGCAGGGTGCAATAAAGATGTCACAAACCCTCACGGTGATGTTTGTACATGTCCACTACTACTTCCAAATGACATAAGTATGTAGAATAGACAGTTATACAACAAACCGTGGTTCAGAACTAACCAAGTGAGGGTTCGCCCTGCCATTTTGGTCATTCAAGATTGACAAGATTGGCTAGTGGATGGTTGTGACAAGGTGCAGATCGTTTATAGGTCTCACATATGGGGATACGGTCTTGAGGCAACTCCGCCAGGTCTGTAAAAGACCACCTGGCGGTCACAGGACCACAGTTGACGTACGTAACTTTCGATTTTCACGTACCCGTGTAGATGTTTAACACACTTAAACAGCGTTAGACTAAATACTGTTACGTGGTAGTACATAGTCGAAATGGCTACAGTAAATGTGGCAACTGACACCTAACTTTAAAACACACGATTCTTTATGCAAGGGCCTCGAATGTGTACGATGATGTAAGTGACGGGTCATAAAAACAATGCAGGGCGCTCGAATGTTTTGAATGTGAGTGGGAAAGGTTGAAAAACACAATAATGCACAAGAAACAAGGGACACAATGAAATACTTTTAAGTACAACACATTTCGAGTCAAGGACAAAAAAAGAATTTTAGGCACATTATTTTCTAGTGAATGTTACTGTGTGTACAGGAATGCTGACATACAAGAGTATTTACAATAAGAGTACAGAAAAGGGCGCTTGGTTGAAGAGCTGTCTCAGCAGGGTGGAGAGAAGTACGCACCGCGCTGCAGACTCATTCACAAGGTAGCCTTTTCATGACCGCGAACTCCGAGTTTCCCAAACAAACACGATGCCTGACCTAGGACTAAGAGGGATCTCGCTCCTTCTTAGGTACAATTCCAACAAATTATGACTAAACTTAACGGATGCCTAGTAATCGCTACGATGAGTAAAAACTGGAATGTGAGAGCTCGGTGCAGATCTACAACACAAACTGTAAGATGAAATCAAACATATTTGTTGTTTTTTTCTTGTCCAAAGCATCACGTCGTCGTACTTTATCTGGGTTTTTTTTTCTTAAACACTAAAACAAAAACTGTCCAAGTAACACAATATCTACCTAGAAAACTGCAGGATAAAACAAAATTGTAGGTGATATAATGATTTTGATCTACACACCAACATCTCACAACTCTCCCATAGTTTAAAATTAGTGGTCTTACTCAAAAGGGGGGAAAAAATACTGTAAACATAAAAAAAAAAAAAAAAAAAAGTACAATTTATTTATTTAACGATTTCTATCCTTTTTTTATGTTTTTTTAATGGAATTAGCTTTTTGAACCGTACATAAACCTCATGATCATGCACTTTTATTCGTTAAAAAGCTCATAATTCAGTTGATGTACAGCTCTACAAAAACAAGACTTCTCCACTAGATTCAAGTAAGCACCATTTGACAGGACTATGCCTTCTCTACACTTCACTTTGTTCTCCAAAGGATTTCCTCTGTCCGTATTCGTAGCCGTTTCTCTGCAAGTGCTTTCATGATCTCTTTTTGTCTCCACTTATCCTGGCCTCATCCCTCATGAGCAAGAAACACCAAGAAACACTGACAAAAATTAAACTGGGCGGGAGAAAAAAAAAAAAAAAAAAAAAAAATCCTGTTTTAAATCCTTCCTTAAATCCTCCAATGCAAAATGAACTTGTCATCTGCGGCCCTAGGGTTTACTCTTTTTTTTTTTTCTTTTTCAGATTGGGTATTTTTGTTTTTACATGTACGCAGTCTCCCGGTGGCAAGTCAAATGTTCGGAGGTCACATTTCTTTTGCTTTGTTTTTTTAATCCTTGTATTTTATTTTATTTTTTTCTTTTAGTCCCGCTTTAGCTGTTGCTTCCAGGCCTCGTTCAAGTAGACCAGCCTCTTGTAGTTGAGCACAAGGAGAATGAAGTTCAGTGCATATGTGGTAATGCAGATGATGCAGAAGTCTTTCAGGACAAAGTAGAGGATGTAGGCCAGGTACACCGAGCCTATCACTGAGACGATGGACGTGGTCATGAGAATCAGGGCGGCCATCGCGCTCACAGTCAAGCCTAAGGGACACACACGTGGGCTGGTTAATGACAACAAAAAAAACAAACACTGCAGTGTTATAAATGTCAGGTCCTCGTTTATCTGGTCCTTTTGTAAGAGCGCACTTCAGACATTTCTCTTTTCATGAGCAGGAATAGTTTGAGTCACATGCTTGTGCTTCATGCTGTAACACGAGGACCTAAAACGCTAATGGTGATCAGATGCTATTACATTTACTAAATAATAGTAAATTACATTTACTATTATTATTAATAATAATAATCATCATCATCATCATCATAACAGCTTTCAATTTCAGCCTCTATCTCCAGTATCTGAATTTATTCTCCAAAGCAAAATTGTCTATTCTATTTTTATATTTACTAGCTGATTACCCAGGAAAAATTAATTACCAATTTAATTTTTCAACAAATAGTGGTCATACGTAATTTCCATTTCAAACGCGAAAAGAATTTTATATATTTAGATTAGATCAAAGTTTTCTTAAATAAATACTTAACAAATAGGTGTTTACTTCTTTTCAATATCAGTAAAATAACTCTCATAAATAATAACAATTTGTAACGACGATATAAAAATGGCGTCCAAAACGATGTGATTAGTTTAAATGTAAGCGCTAATTACGCTGTTTCCGGTCATACGCATGTGTAATATGTTCTGTGGTCATACGTCATTTTCGTTTCAAA
>JAQLOM010000017.1:6350529-6361665 GCA_030068315.1 Chrysichthys thysi
TTATTTTTATTATTGATGTACAGCACTTTGGTCAGCAACAGCTTTGTTTAAATGTGCTATATAAATAAATTTTACTTACTTACTTATACGTACAATGGATGCAGTCCCGGCGCCAGACTGTTGCAGCTGGGGGGGGTTTAAAATGTTTAGTCGACTAATCGCAAAAAATAATCGGTGACTAGTCGACTATCAAAAAAATCGTTTGTGGCAGCTCTATTTTATATAATGTGATTTTCTGGATTTTCTTTTTGATATTCTGTCTCTCACTGTTAAAATAAAGCTACCATTAAAATTATGGACTGTTCATTTCTTTGTCAGTGGGCAAACTTACAAAATCTGTGAGGGGTCAAATAATTATTTCCTCCACTCGACATGCATACATACACACACAAACATGCACAGGGAGAGAGGGGCCCAAAAAATTGTCTAGTACACACTTTAACGATGGTTATCTTCGCCCATTTTTTAAGAACCCAGATTGATTTATGGCATCAGTGTGTAGAGATGTGAGAGCCACGTGGAGAGACATGTAGAGACGTGTATACAGTAACACACTGCTTTCGTGCAGATATTTTTTGTGTATACATTTTTTTGGGCCCCTCTGTATATAATCATTACATATATTATGTGATCATTTGGATAGTCATGTATAAAATCAGCAGCACGGCAGATTCTGAGAATGACCTCTTCATCGGGGACTTTTAATGGCACTTAAAAGAGCTCTTAGTGGTAAGATTGGTTTCATTTCCACAGTGCCTTTTTAAAGTCAATGGCACTTCACGAGCGTGAATCCCAAGCCGCTACAAGCAAGCCAAGACAAACAGTCCCCAGATCAGAGTGAAGTGTTATATTTAGATAACTGCAGAAATAAGTGTAAAATAAGAAACGAATCTTGGTCCTTTGTCCGGCACGTGCCGTGAAATGCCATCACGGATAACGTTTTGAGTTGGCTAGTTCTCGCGCTTGCAGTTGGCTACAAAAGTGGGCTTTAGTCAGAACTACTAAATGCTACGTTTATCACAATATGGACAAAAATAATGCATCACGATTGCGTCGTACAACAGATCGGTTACAGATTTTAAACCTACACATCCCAGATAAAGCTCATCTATAATAGAACTTGGACAAAAATGAGTCAGAGTTTGCATATTGTCAGATTCAGCAATACCACGACTTAGTAAGGCACATCGAGCGATAAGAATGAACAAACAATATTACATTATTCAGCCTCAGTCTTGGTATGGGGGCGAAAGCGCTTACAAATAACACTTCGTTTTTGCAACAAATAAGAGTTTGTCGTTTCTCCTAATGCAGACAAATTTAAATCATTTACTGTGTATCTAACTAGAACATAACTTCTGCTTATGTGTTTAATAGCGGTTCCACAGTTTCCATGCATTATTCGTGAATAATTTTTTTGGTTTCTTTTTCAATTTAATAACTACTCAGAACCAGCACGGTGCGACTAGCTGATAAAACAACAAGCCAGGCTGGTTAAACTGGTCACTTTGTCAACGGTTATTTTCCAACTTCCTGATTATACAACTTAACTGATTAATGAATAACCGAGATTCTTCTCATTACGATCGTTTTGTGGAAAACTCGTCCATTGTGTCTACGCTGTCACATTAGCAGCGCTAATTCCCTCATCGCTCACTCGTTCTTTACGTCTACTACTATCTTGGCATGAAAGGTGTTAAGTCGTGATCGAACCGTGCACTGAGATAATGTAGAAATCTGACATCCGCTCAGAACCTGGTGCTTTCCCATTTCTTATATCTTATAAATAAGGGATTTTTTTTAAATTGAGTCTTTCTTCCTTAAATTGAGAATTTTGTTAAATTCACTCTTTACTGAAGACAAGCATCTAAATGCTCAACCGTTCCACCACCTTACAGGATGAAATACACAGCAACGAATGAAACTTGCGCAAAATGGCAGCTTTTTAAAAGTTACATTTCCACATCTCTAAATCCAATCTCCAAACATAAATCGATAAAATGCAAACCTGTGCCAAATCAGACAACGATCATCAATGCAAGAGAGTATACTTTTTCAAGCCAAACATATTTACAAACTAAGTTAAGGAAAATAACTTAACTTCAACTTAAGCACAAAACAAATTTCAGCTCATCACAAAGATCACATTTGGATTCTGGGTTGTTGTTTTTTTTCTTCTGCTCCAGTATCCAATCCGGCATCTTCTGCTCACATTGATCCGATTTGCTAACAAACATCAGGTCAGAACCATCACTAGTTATTTTAGCACTCGACAAGTTTACGTGATTGGACGCTGTCTGCCCAAGGACACCCAGAGGATTTTATATATATATATATAATACACGTTATGCACATCACCTTACAAGCAGGGTCCGACTGATTTGGTGCTTAATAACGTTATTGTTATCAGCCGACATAAGGGGTTTTTATTCAGTTACACACATGGCTTTGGTGAGCAGTGAGCAGAAGCATGCCACATGTTCCAGGATAATTGTGAGCCTCAAGCAAAGGAGGCAAACAATGTTTTATTTATAAAGGTGATAGTGGTTATATTAGACGGGCCTTTCGTGTTTATAAAACAAATATGTTACTTGCACCTGTTGAGAGTTTGCTGTCCAAGTTAGTAAGCTAGCCAATGTCCAATTTACGTCATGTGTCATGAGCGTGATAAATTATATTATATTGTTTAACACACACAGATAATAACAGCCATTAAGGCATCACGCACAAATTCTACAGCTTAGCCATCATCATCAAGCAGCTAGCTGCAAACAAACGAAGCTACGAGCGAATCCTAGAGTGCAAAGTTTCAACAGTGACCTTTATCAGCTTGCCTGCGTAAACAATGCCTTTATACATTACTCACTTTCCTTTAAAAGCATGTTATTAATGGAGTAACGCCAAGGGAACAATGCTAATACATTACAGAGCGAATACAAGTATACATTCATCTATAATCGCCTGCAAATTATACCCTAGTTAGCCTGTTTAAATACACTCACCTAACTACCGAAAAATAAATAAGAATCACTACGCTGACACAGATTTTTTGCCTTGCAACGTTTTTATTTCCACCGTAATGCGAAGGCCCTCCAGGCAATACGTTTAGGCCTGCTTGAGCATTTTGTATGATTCACAATATTTTAATAAATTTCTTCTTTTTTTATTTTATTTTATTTAAGAGGTGGGTATGGGTTGAGAACACCGGTTATCAGAAATCACATATCTGATCTAGCGGTGTTTAGATCAAAACTTAAGATGCACCTGTTTCAAACTGCATTCGACACGTAAAGGCATTATGCGACCTTTTATCATCATTTGTGACTTTTTATTATTATTACTACGATCTTTTATTACTATCACAACCTTTTATTATTATTATTATTTTTTTTTTTTTTTACTTAGCTGGATTTAGATTGAGTCTTATGTTAAAGTTTTTACTTATTTAATTATGTTTTTACTTATTTATTTAATTATTTTTAATGGAGTTGCCTTGGTTTGTATTTTGTGTAAAGCACTTTGGTCAGCTACGGTTGTTAAAAATAAAGTTTGATTGATTGATTGATTTTCTTATAGCTATCGGTACCAAAATCCCTTCTCAGTCAGGCCCTGCTTACGAATAAGGCCGGATCAAAAGGATCCAGATGATTCAGGGAAAAGGCTCTCACGCCGCCCTTTCACAATCACCTCGCAACCGTCCAGCCACAAAGTCAGACCTTTACCCCACATACTACAGGAATTGAAAAACTCACCACTGAGTGTCTCACAAACCCATAAAATATACTTAAGTAAGCCGAGTCAATTGTTGTAAGTGAATTTGAAGTGATTGAAACTGACTGGAGAGGAATACAATCCATCCTGTAACACACGGTCCTCCTTTTTGTGATTCACAAACCGGTCCGTGTCAACGGGACTACGTTTGTGACTCTCAGAGACCTAACCAAGCGTCTCGTCTAATTTCCACAAATGAATACAAGCTGGAGTGGAAAACAAACCCGGCTATTGAGAACCGAGCCTGGCCTGCTGTAATAAAGCCTGCTTTACTTGTACACCGCTGATCGCATCTTTTGCTTTTCAATGCGATACTCTGCTATCTCAGATGATATCTGACACAGACCTGATCTCAGCATCCTCACAGCAATCAAGCGACTCTCTACAAGCGTGCAGGTGAAGCTAAAACGCCACGCATGCGATGGCAGGACCCTCTAAGGTTCATGTGCATAATGTGTGTCGTGTCATAGCAGAAAATACAGAAAGAGTCACATCGCATCTGATATACCATCACCACAAGGCTCATACTCGGCACTGGAGAAGTTCTGACCCAGTGAGCGATCAGACTGGAATCGATAGAGCATCTTTTATTCCGTGAACATGTCACATTGGTCATGCATGTAAACACAAGACACAAACCGTTTCATAACACCAGCTCTTGCAATAACACCCGCTATATTTCAAATCACGGGATTATATTAGTGCGCTTCTTCTATTACGTGATAATGTTTCATAGCAATCCCTAATCCATAGGGAACTGCACGGCAGAATCTCCTCAAAATCGAGGGTTAAAATTTGGAGGATTTTTAAAAAGTTATCTAACAGAGCAAAGTGTGCAACTGTTAACATGGTGGTGAAATCCTCTGCGCGAGGTTTAACAGTAACAGTTAAAGTTTTCTGCGACGGGGGTGTCTTGTTTTTTTTTGGTAACACGACAAACGTATTTTTTTTTTGTCTTATTTCAAATAAGAAAAAAAGCTGAGAGGTTGGTGAAGGAATGACTCATTACTTCTGCTGTATCATAACTACTAACACTAGCAGGAACTAAATTTGAATCCGTTCCAGTGGCACGTTCGTTCTGCGGGGAGTTCGTCGTGCGAAACACAATTTCCCATAGACTTCTATGGGAAATCGTATAATTCGTTCCAGGTTGCCGCGATAAATTTTCACGTGCGACGTGCGGTTCTTTGTGCGAAACGTGTTCGTTCTGTGAGTCACGTGAGCGTTCGCGGTGGCGTTCGTTTATGCGAAATGTTCGTTTAGCGGGGTACCACTGTAGTCAAATCTGAGATGGTAACAATAATACTCTGAGTCTGGCTACATCACGTCTCCCCTGTAATTCATGATTTCCCTATAACAGCATGTCATGTTGTGTTTTACTGTCTACTTAAAGCACGCCACCCTCACACCTCTACTTGTTTTCGCCCTCGTAACTCAGATTAGACGAACACCCAACCACAGATACTGATATCATATCGAAGATAAAAAAGTGTGACCTGTGCTCAATTTTTCAAGTTGTTTTTAGTGATGACGGGTAATCCAGTACACCTTGACTGTACATGGACGGACGTCTCAAAAGTAAAGACACCTTTTTTCTTTTTTTAAACAGTTCTGTCTAGAAACTTCCTCCTAGCTGCTCTGCCATGGTATCCAAGCTGATGGAGATCCCTCCGACTCACTTTGAGTTGCTCTGCAACATCAACAGCCTTACAATGGGGATTTTTTTTCAACAGTCCTCTTGACAGTCTGAAGACACCTGTTAGAGGGCCCAGGTTGACCTGAGCGGGATGCTGTTGATTCTTTTCCTTTGCTTTTGAATTGTACAATCTCTCTGTTGACTGTAACAAGAAGAATCCCAAGGTTTTGCACAATAATACGCTGGCTAAGTCCACCCTCAGTCTGACCCACAATACGCCCTCTGTGAAAATCACACAACTCTTTCACTTCTGGTGTTCGCTGCACGACTAGTTGCCCTAAACAACGAACATACTGTAATCTGAAATGACAAATAACATATAAACAGGTCTGAAGCACCAGGTGATCCCCGCATAGATAAAACAGCATAACGAGGGGTGTATTTACTTTTGAGATGTCTGTGTACCATATATTGAGCTCCATGCCTGCCGTGAACAGCTCGTCTTCAGGTGTTACACTTAACACAGTACTCAAGCTTTCATCTGTTTACGGTCTGCATCACAAGGACAAAAAGCTGAAAGTGACAACCTAAACATGCCTGACACACTGAAGGATGTCCTCTGGGTGTTCATATGAGCTGTGGCTAACCGTTTTAACACACACACACACACACACACACACACACACACACACCCCTCCTCAGTTCCACGTCAGTAAATTACTCACAAATGAACACATCTGTTTCAAGGGTGATACTGAGCACAGTGTAAAGGCGTTTGGGCTAGAAAGAATACTAGACCTGAAATATTAATTAGACGTTTATTAACACAGGTTTCAGCCACACCAAGTAGCTAAATAAATAAATACAAAAAAAAAACCACACACACATATGTAAAATAAAATAACCGCCGTGTGGAAACGCCTTACAACTGACAGCTAGCTCACGTTAGCAGCGCCCAGCATCCTGTCGAGTTCAGCAGTTTAGCTGTTTAATGAATGGAAAAATAAGAAATAGAGTGTAAAATAAAGCTGTAAACAGTTCAATAAACACCGGTGTGTACATCAAGACCCGGGCTGGGTTCTCTGTTTGAGTTTAGGCGGCTAAGAGGCTAAGCAGCTAGTTTAAAGATCAGTTTTACACAAACACACAAGAAAAGAGGGAAATGTGCTTTAGACCCCAGTCAGTATCGTGACCCAGTGCTAAAAGGCTGTAAAAAAAACCAAAAACAAAACACTTTTATCTCCCTATCACGAAGGAATTGTCCAAGCTACAAGCTTGATATACCTGGCTATTAATAGCTCCCAATGCTAGCTGGCCGGAGCTAACTGTGGGCTTTCAGGAGATGCTCGTTAGCGGTTAGCTGCTAGTTCCCTCCATTCAAGTTCACCTGTGTGGTGATTTATGCGTTAAGTGTGAGCGTTGGTTTTTAAACCAAAACAATAACACACACGCGCGCGCGCTATTAGCATGACACTGAGCTAGCCAGGTAGCTAACACCCGGGCAGGTCTCTGAGCCACAGTCCACATTAAGCGTCAGTCTGAGGGGACTCGAGCTCGTAAAGCCACCCTGCTTCACCTCAGTGAGCAGGACACACTGCGGATACACTGAAGCAGCCCTGCGGGTACACTCCTCTGAGACACAAGGATGAGAGTAGGCGGTTTTTTGTTTGGTTTTGTTTAAATGGATGTAGCCGATTAGCCTAGCCGGATTGTCTTTACCTTGAGCCGAACACTTTGGAGCAGCTTATGGAGTTGCTCAGGTCGCACATGGCTCGGTAGTTCGCATCCCGGGATTTCTCTCTTTCCACGTGAAACGCGTAAACGGAGAGCAATATTCCCAGCAGGCAAACGAGGAACCTGGCTATTCTTTCCCACCGAGGGGTGGACACTCTCAAGACGGGCGCCGCCATGTTTTTTCCCGGCCTTGCTCGCACACGCAGCCTTCTCCGACCATTGGGCCCGCGGGAGCGGAGACGTGGAAGAGCGTCGGCGCGCGCCACAGCGGCAGGGGCGTGTCCAACCGCGTCGGCGCTCCGCGGCCGGCAGGCGGCGCGCACGCGCGCGCGCGCACCCGGGGTCAAACAAACGGTTGCTTGCATAGGTTTGCACCCCCTAAGGGTTCCAGGGGGGAACGGTTAGTGAAGCTACCTCAAGCATGGAATTTACAATTTAGGGACTAAATTAATTAATCAGTTAACCAATCAGGTCGATACACCGTGTTACTGTCTCAGAGAAATTTCCCTTCTTGTTGTCCTGATGTCCACGTGTTTCCTGTGGTTCCTTCCTAAAATAGGCAAGTGAGTGGATTGGCTACTCCAGATTGTGTCCTGGTGTGTGTGTGTGTGTGTGTGTGTGTGTGTGTGTGTGTGTGTGTGTGTGTAAGAAGGTCCTGGGTTCAATCCCCGGGGTCGACCTGGGCGCCTTTCTGTGTGGATGTTCTCCCCTTGTCTGTGTGGGTTGCCTGCGGGTACTCCAGTTTCCTCACATAGTCCAAAGCCAAGCACATTAGATGGATTGGCTACCCTAACGCAAGTGTGAATGTGAGTGCGAATGGTTGTCTGTCTCTGTGGTAGATTGGCAGCCCAACGGTGGACGAGCGACCTGCCCAGGGTGTACCCTGCCTGTCGCAAGAAGTCAGCTGAGATTGGCTCCAGCGTCCACCATGACCCTGAATAGGATAAAGCAGCTTGGAAATTGATGGTGTGTGTGTGTGTGTGTGTGTGTGTGTGAGTGAGTGTTTGCATAGTGCTTTGTAGGGGAATGTATTCCCACCTCGGTCCCAATCAGTATTCCTAAGACAGACTCTGGATCCACCATGACCCTGACTAGGATGAAGTGCTAACTGAAGGGGAATGATTCAAATACCCACCCTGCAACAGCACAGCAGTACATAACAGTAATGCAAATCTAATGTAAATGATCGTTTTATACTTTTGCTTTCATACAATTTTTTTTCATTTTTTCTATTTTGTCACCTTTAACTATCTACCTGTGTATCTTCTCCTTGTGCACTGTGTGCCTGTGTAGACCCTGGTTTGTGGGATGTCAATGCTCGTCACTCGATGCTTTGGTGAGCACAGTGCTTGTGCATTTAAATAAAACAACATTTCTTCATTCTGATCTGATTTGAAGATCTGATGTGAAAAAGGCAGTATATGGCATCTGAAGAATGAGGACATATTGGTCAAGCAATCTGACCAATCTGAGTTGTAAATAATCAGTGAGGTAAGACTGTGTGAAGACTGGCCGGATATTAAAACTGAAAGGATCCAGAAACTGCCTGGAGAGTATGTCAAATGGCTGGATGGAGTAATAAAGATGTTGTAAGCTATCTAGTAAGGTGAGCATAGAGGGTAATAAAGAACACTTATCATATTTAGAAAAGCAGATAAAAATAATCCTATTTATTTTTGTCTTGGGGTATGCATATTTTTGCACTCAACTATTTCATCATATCCCTTAAGGCTAAATATTATACAGATAATTTAGTCTGGCCTTGATGAGACAATATATGTACAGTGTGTGTGTGTGTGTGTGCCTGTGCGTGTACATACAGGTTTGGGAAAATAGAGACCACAATTATGGCTTTCTCTGATTTTTCAATTTATAGGCATGCATTTGAGGAACATGCATTTTTGCACAACATTTTTATTTCATTTTATAAACTGACTTTGAACTGACAACATTTCCCCTAAATTCCACATAAAAATATCGTCACTTACAGCGTTTAACTGCAGAAAATAACAACTGGTCAAAATTAAAACGATGCAGTGTTTTCAGTCTTTTAGCAATGCATAGAAATCAAGAACATATTCAGTTTTCAGCAGCACAATACTAATGTTTGAACCCTGGATAAGTTCAGAAATCAATATTTGACGGAATGATTTGGTGACTTTATGCCACTCCTGGTGCAAAAATTCAATCGGTTCAGCTTGGTTTGATGGTTTGTGACCATCCGTTTTCCTCCTGGTCACATTCCATAGGTTTTTAATGGGGTTCAGGGCTGGAGATATGGCCATGACTGGGTTTTGATCTTGTGCTCCTCCATCCACACTTTGTTTGACCTGGCTGTGTGGCCTGGAGCTTTGTCCTGCTGGAGACCCCAATCCTCAGAGTTGGGGAGCACTGTCATAACAGAAGGAAGCAGGTTTTCTTCCAGAACAACCTTGTACATGGCTGGATTCATGCATCCTTCACAAACAAAAATCTGCCCCATTTCAGCCTTGCTGAAGCACGCCCACATCAATTTCTCAGTGGGTACGAGACAAGGTGGCTTGTAGGCCTCTCCAGGTCTTCATCTGGATTTTTAAATTGGAGATGACTTGAGTCCATTCCTCTATGGTCCAGTCCTTATGGTCTTTAGCAAGCCTCAGCCTGGCTTTTCTTTGCTTCTCATTGATGAAGTGTTTTTTTTTCCTCTTCCTTTGCATGACTTCATCCCCACCCGGAGAAGCCCATTTCAAACCATCCTTGCTGTGCACTTAAACCCAGCTTTTATGTCACTTGATGTCATCCTACGATTGTTGAGTGACATTCAAAGGAGTTGATGATCATTCTAGTCAGTGGTGAGTCATTTTCACCCTCTGTCATTCTGTGACTTTGTTGTCCCTGATGTCTGCTGCTTAACCTTGTCCTAATGAACTGCCGTCTTTGAAATTCTGAGGATGGAAACAACCTGATGCTCACTGGATCCCTCTGCCAGTAAAGCCAGAATTTAACCCTTCGTTTTCTCACTCAAAATGTTTCTTTTTAACTCGTTTGGCATGACGAGTAGATATTTTTGTATTCCAGTTACATATATGGTACTCCTAGCTCTGTTTCTCCCATCCAGACTGGTCTTACTGCAGGAGGATAGTGATGACCACACCAGTGGTTTTTGCTTGTAAAACAAAACTTGGTTCAGGTGATCACCAATCAGTACCTCATGAAGTAAAATTAGATGTGCTTGTGTTGAAATTCCACCACAGACACTGGAATGAAAAGGCTGCCATACATAGTGATGTTGATTTAAGAAAAACTGACGTGGTCTCTTAATTTTTTTTCCCGGAGCTGTCATTTCCACATCGTACATACAATAATTTACAGTTTTAAATATTAAAGTATATACTATAATCACAACCTTAGCAAAACTTCTTACTCATCAAATTATATTTAATAGTCAGTTATTCACAGACTTTAAACAGGAAATGTAATTATATGTTACATCAATTATGTACTTATCCTAGTGATGAGAAAGCTGTGAATATTTTCACATGAATGGAATTTGGTTGTGCTTGACTTTTCCCCCCCAAATCGACCTGTGAAGCCACAACCTCTAAAATCTGCACCTTAAGCCTTGCAGATCACAGTACTAATCACTACTAATCACAACTTTTTGACAGTTTCAGTACTGTAATGATCATTGAGAAAAGACCAACACTGCCACCATGTGGAGAAAATATATCATGTCATATTTCAAGATACAGTAGTCCTATACAATTATCTAACAAGTTTTTTTTTCATACCACATGCTAATATCACTCAGAGAATTATACTAGAGAATAACAGAGGTCTTCATATGCTCCAAACATATGACTTAATGAGCACCCTAGAATTATCCACATCCCATTTATATGTGATATGATACTGGGATCTTTGGTGTTTTACATAACCCTAACCCTAATCCATTTCATATAAACACATACACACACACACACATTATATATAGTATAATACAGCATATGTGTGTG
>JAQLOM010000017.1:6361765-6377590 GCA_030068315.1 Chrysichthys thysi
TGTGGGCGTGGCGAGCACGTTTCCAGCCAATCCGCGTTCGAGAGCGGGACCACGTGACGCGAAGGCGACTAAAACACATAAAAGCTCGTGACGTGAGGCGTTGTTTACATCCCACAAGTGAAGTGAGCTGTGCGCGTGAGGGGTGAATTTTCTGTGAAAACAAGAGGAAGGGGGTGAAAAATAAATAATATAATATTTATATATATATAAGTAAATAAATAAAATGGCTACCGACATCGAAAGGCTGGTTTTGTTCGAAGAGGCGCACTATGACCAGTATGACTATTACAACCTGGATGAATATCCGTGTCATGCTGGAGGAAAAGGAAGGACGAAGAAAGAAATCGGATTAAACACCAACCGCCATTGTCCTGCAGGACATGAGAGAAAAATCGCCGAGAAATACCGTAATAGCGAACTAAAGAGGAGGAGAACCAAAAGTGCTTCGTCTTGAAGGAAGTACACTTGGTGAGAAAGTGTATTTATGTGCTGTTTGTGTGTGTAATGTGCGCTTTAGTCCCCTGTCCTGTTCCTGAGGTTTGTCCTGCAGTGTTTGTCCTCCCAGCCTGTTGTGTAACAAGGTACCACTGCAGGCAATCCTTCCCTTATTCTTGTTGTTTTTTTTGTTTTTATTTTTAATAGCTGTACAAATTCTGCAAATTGCATTGGTTGGGTGTTTATTTATTTATGTAACCTTCCTCCTTTAAATCATTTCCATGCAGAGCCAGGAATGCCCACACTGGAGACGACCTGACACCCGGATCTTGGTCCCCAAATGTCTGTTGAGCCTTTTTTTTTCCCCTTCTTTTTTTCTTCTTGCTTTGTTGAACGAGAACGCGCGCACGCGCCAACTGAAGCCACGACCTTTTTCCTCCCCCTTGCCTTGTGAGCGCGCGCGCGCGCGCTCCCGATTCCGCGTCTCCGCCCGTGGACGCGGATCTGGCCGCTGGAGTCGGGTTGCAGGCGCGCACACGAACAGCCTTGTTTTGCTTGGGTGTTGGCCCCCTTTTTAAAGGTGTTCTTAAGCAGTGTGTTGTGGTGGTGTGATTTTAAACGTTGTGTTGGTGTTAGAAATCACTTGAAGAAGGAGAATAAATAAAAACACTGATTTAAATCATTATAATATACTGGAGTTGTCCCTTTTTTTCTCTCTGTCTCCATAATGATACTGTACTGCGTGTGGCTCCTAATCTCAGGTCTGAAAAGTCCATGACATGTGCATGAACATAACCAATGCAGGAGGTAAGGGTCATACCAACAGATCTCAAATGGACCTACCCCGTATCGGTCATCTGATTCCTTTGGTTTTACATAAGGACGACAGTGTGGGAATGCATATTTCTTCTAAAGAGTTCTTCTGACCACAGGGCCCATTGCACTTGCATAGTAACGGAAACCATAAAGTACCTATGTGATTTGCAGATATGGTTACTCATAATCATGCATTTTCTGAAGTAGCTATCTCTGCACATCACATAAGTAGATTATTAATTGTTTCTGTTCATATCCGATCCCTGGTTCTATATTAAGTTATAAATTAGTGTGTCCGAAAAAAGTCTGCATCTAAAGGCATTCCTTATCCAAGGAACTGCATGAAACTGTATATTTTTATTTCAGATCCAAGACAGCTTCAAAATAATCAATAGATCAAATTTGTTATATGCACACATTCAAGGCTGTCAGTTTTTTGGTAATATCTGTGTTTAGATAAATATTTACCAGTGGAATCAGATTCATTCATATATATAATTCTTTTCGCATTTGAAATGGAAATGACGTACGACCACAGAACATATTATACGTGCGTATGAGCAGAAACAGTGTAACCAGCGCTTACATTTTAACTAATCACTTCATTTGTGGACGCCATTTTTATATCGTCTTTACGAATTATTTGTGTGAGAGGTTTTTTTTTACTGATATTGAAAAGAAGTAAACACCTATTTGTTAAGTAGTTATTTAAGAAAACTTTGATCTAAATATGCCAAATTCTTTTCACGTCTGAAACAGAAATGACGAATGACCACTTTGTTGAAAAATAAAATTGGTAATTAAACTTATTTTATAAATACTGCGTTTTATTTTTTCCCTTTGCACTCAGTGAGTGAAGCCACTGGGAAATCAGCTATTAAATAAATAAAGAAAATGTACAGTGGTTATAAAGGGTACCAGTAATGAACTACTGTATAACATAGTGATCAATAGAGTGTATCCTATAGGACTCCTGTACCATCAAATGGCACACAAGGTGTCAAGCGATCCCCAGGGGGCTCGGATGACATTTCCATAGCTGAAGTGCATTTTACAGGATGAGTTCATTAATGCCATGCCCAAGCCTCCCCTCACTGGGGGCAAGGGATTACAAACACACCTGCCCCCCTACATTCACACCTATGGGCAATTTAGAGAAGCCAAGCTACTTAATTTGCATGTCTTTGGACTGTGGGAGGAGACTGGAGTTCTCCCCATGCCCCTGTGCCCACCACCACCACTCTGCCCAAATGGAAAAATCATATAGAGCTTTAGAAAGGAGAATATACTGTATAAAATATGTTTAGCTGTATTTTTTTTCTTTTTCAGAAATAATGACAAAAAATCCATTCCATGTTTTAGGTGTATAAAAGCAAAAGTCCGCTTTGTTACAGTTCACTTTGGAGACACTGAGCACACCTGCACTGCAGTAGTATCTGTGCAGTGAACTCCCAATCATAGTGAATAACTTGGAGCACAAGGAGAGAGCCAATCCATGCTGTAGTGATGGTGTTAATCCGTTCACTCAGTCATTTTTCATTAACCACCAATATAAATCCGGCATCAGCCTCATAAATAAGACAGGATTAACTCTGCACACTGATTTAGAAACGTATGCACTTAAAGACCAACACTATCCTTCCTGAATGTCATTTCACTTGTCATTTACACATAACTAATCCATATGAAAAGACAGATTTGTGCACCGAAATGTTTTTTACTCCATTACGATGAACTTATCTGAATATTAAAACTCTTCATTGCCTGCTGTAGCTTTGAAAGGAAGCAGGGAGGAGCAGCAACATGGAAACTCACTGTCCAAACACCATTGCAACTTAATATGTTACATGGCATGCAACGTTTCACAACCACCTTTGATCTCATGTTGCTAAAGAGCCGTAAATGGAAATGGTGTCACGGGTAATGATTAGGAGAGCAAAGCTACATTGCATTTCTGCAAAAATGCAAAATGCCTATAAGAACAGCATTATAAAGGAAATTCAAGATCTTTGTACTTCATCCAGATGATTTATAACCACTTCTTAAAGGAACAGTGCACCCTGAAACACATGAAATTTATCCTGGGAATACTTAGGATGTGTTTGGGGATTCTGGGGCTAACTTCATGGTTGTATTTTGTTATTCATTGTAGATGTAGCTAAAGCTTTGCAAGCTGATCTGGTTGAGCAGAGTGCAGGAGAACAGATGAAGAGGTGAGAAAGCTGGGCAGACGAAAGCAATAAAGTGCTGCTGCATCATTCTCTTTAGCAGCCAAGAAGCTAGGGCTAAATCCCACTGGCTCCACTGTAAAGAGGTAGTTGGATAGCATTGTGGGTAATGTAGGAAAGTTAACGAAGGCCAATTTATAGCAAACCGTCCATGAAAAAATTTCAACTAAAATGAGTCACTGAGATGAATCTTGGACACTGTTAAAGATAAAGGTAATTATGAAGATTAATATGCAAGATGTTCATGATGGATTTTTTTTATTTCTTGCAGATTTATTTTCCTGTCCTTCTAAGGGAATGCTTCAACAAACCTAGATTATTAAGAAAGGTAGCATGGTTAGACAAGAATATTCAGTGTGCAGGAGTAGGCACCACCCAATAAGTAAGGTTACTTCATATTTTTTTCATGACTCATGCACTTCCTTAAATAAACAGCCTCACAGGCACCACCTTCCTCATGTGGAAAATTCCATTTTACTAAAGAAGGGAAGCACCGACGAAGAAAACTCACATCCCTTTAATGATACGGCTTTGCCTCAACATGTCATTTATTTGGTAGTTTATTTTCGAACGACCTTCTGTGAAGGCACCAGAACTCGCCGTACAATTTTAAAATCGGCTTCAGGGTCAGCAAAAGAAAACAAAAAAAAAATGAACCTCGAGCATATTTGACATGTGGAAGGGTCAAGTCATAGTTTGGATGAAGCTCCATGCGCTGTACAATAAACAAAATCTCTCTCGTTTCTTTTTTTAAAAAACGTTCTTATATATTTGAGGTATATTCAGCATTCCAGAGAAACCTGAGTGGCCTTATTCAGTGTTAATCATACATCATGCATAGCATATCGCTTGAGAAGTACTTCTTCTTATGTGTACAATCTGTAGCAGGTATACTGTGAGAAGGTAAGATAGAACAAGTGTATGGACTTACATGATATACAAACATGCATGCATAGCTGAGGAAGGGTGATACTGAGAATCAGTCTCGCTTACCACATACAGACTATCGAAATGATAAAGTTGACACCGTCGATAAAATATCCGCTTAGAGGAAAAACTCTGGCCCCTGTGGCTCCGCAGGACGTTTAAACCATGGACGACCACCCTGGAAGTGATCAGGGTTGGGTTTTGCAAAGAATGTGATTAAATGATTGAACATCCTCTCTACCAGATCAGAGGAACGTAATTTTGAGATGCATTCTGGGAGAAAAAGGGCTGAGGAATGGGTGTGGTCTTAACTTGTTTAGAAAGGTTACAGTGGTCTGGCTTTCTGAAGATAGAGGTTAGAATTCTTTGGATTTTTACAACGGCTTCTGTTAATTTCGTCCAAATCGCTTCAAGGCTGATCGACGAACCTAAGGGTGTAACGATTTGATGATTTGGATCAAGCCGTAGATTTGAAAGGCAACGATCATAAATTGATTGTTATCCGTTTGAATTGATTATAAATTGATTTAGTATCGAAAAAAGGATCAACTAGTGTGTAAAAATAAAGAAGATGGATAATCAATAGGCTGGCAAGGTGATTTTCTGTAACTGTGATTCGTCCTGGTGTCATTTATTAATTAACAACATGCTAACTAAAGATTCTGAATAAAGTTGGGCTCATATTGACGGAAGGATATTCGCCCATTGTAGATTCGTATTGTTGTAGATTCAGTGGTTTCTCACTCACTCACTGACTCACTCATCTTCTGCTGCTTAATCCTGTTCAGGGTTACGGGGGGAAGCTGGAGCCAATCGCAGCCCTACTTCAGGTGAGAGGCGGGGTTACACCCTGGGGTCACCAATCCACCGCAGGGTGACACACAGAGCCAGACAAGTATTCACACTCACATTCACACCTACAGGCAATTTAGAGTAACCGATTAGCCTAATCCCCTCTGTACATGTCTTTGGACCATGGGAGGAAACCGGAGCACCCCGAGGAAACCCACGCGCACACATGCAAACTCCACACAGAAAGGCGCCCAGGTCGACCCCAGGGATCAAACCCAGGACCTTCTTGCTGTGAGGCGACAGTGCTAACCACACCACCATGACTGGCTTTACAACTAAAATAGTTTTCATAGACACCTATCAGTCATTTCTTTCCTACCAAAATAACAACATGGGTACACAACCTGGCCGTTTTCTGTAAACCGTACAAAGCAACTGCATCTTGAAAATCTCCATTTTCTCAATTCGACAGTCCTGCGTTTCCCATTGAATCAGCTAAAAACATCCACTTGCATTTCAGGTACCGTTAATAATAAATGCCCATATAAAAGATTCAGTGTAAAAAAAAAAAAAAAACCCCAGAAAGTTTAAAATGGCCCGGAACAGGGTTTCGATAATATGAGACGGAGATTTAAGGCTGCGTTTCCACGCCAAAGCATCAAGTCCACACGTTAAGCCTTTGCTCGTAAACACAGTTGGTATTGGTAGAGATCAGGCTGTTAGAAATCCGACACAGGTAGGCAAACTAGCTCCGGAAACAGTACGGCCGCTGGAGAGGTGCGTCACGAGCCGGGGCTTCTACGTAGTTAAAGGAAACATGCAAGCATTCATAACAAGGAAAGCTCACCTAATATGCATCCGACTAAACGGAGTAGAAACAGGCAAGTAGAAAAAAGCTTTCAGTATCAAACCACTGGAGTACACAAATTAGTCAAAAGCTATTGGAGCGTGTGCAAAACGTGTCATTTTGTACAAAGAACAGCAAACCCCCCCCCCCCCCTTTTTTTTAGGAAAGTCATTCCTAAACATTCAATCAGCAGTCCATGCTTTCTCCTCTTTAAAGACGAGTATGTTCAGCATTGCCTTATCCAGCATCCAGCGTTTGGGCTTCAGAGGAGAAAACAAAAGTCACCTACGATTGGAGTCAAACTCTTCTGTTATCGCGTCAACATGTTTCAGGACTTCTGATAACGGGAAAACATTTGCCAGTCTTCTGAGAGGCTTCTTTATTTAAAGGAATCGTCAAAAATCCCCCAACCCCCTGTCCCATGGTCACACTTATAACGTCAGAAGAACAAAACGATACGAAGCCTCGCGGATGAGCGGCGAAACATCTTCAAGCCCAGGCCCTGCTGCTATCCAATCCAAAACAGTCTGGATATTCATGCAGTTTACTGTTGAACTGATAAAGCAACACAGCTCCCCCCCAATCAGGCGCACTAGCTCTTAGCAATGTGGAGTTTCCGCCGGAAATACTCTGGCGCTGCTTCCTGTAGCCAGTCGGCGTCCACCAGGCACAGGTCCCTCATGTAGCAGCGTGACGTATGCAGGAGCTCGTTGAACACCACGTAGGCCGGCTTGGCCTGGAAGAGGACAGAGGATGGGTGGATGGCGATGGTTTGGTGGGTGTCCAGAGCCACGTAGGTGCCGTCTGGCTGTAGCTCTGCGGCGTTGGCGAACATGCCGTGCGCCAGGCAACGCCGCACGTTGGCCAGTTCAGACAGAGAGGACTCCAGTTTCAGTCCCAGCTGCAGGAATATATCATAAATAAAGAAATAAATCATGTTGACATCATGCCGACATGTTTAATTTAATTGCTAAATATCATAATACTGTAGTACCGAATTCATTGAGTACCTTGATGCAAATGTCCCTCAGCTGGGCTCGGACTTCAATCACCAGTCCCATGTTTCTGCTGTTCACAAAGTTCTCCCTACACCACTCCTGCGTTGAAGAGCCACACCAAAAGACAATAAGGACTGACTTTATGTGTTTAAATTTTTTTTTTTTTACCAGCTCATTAGACAACTTTATTACAGTAATCCCTCTGTGCTACACAGACGCCACTGCCAAATGCTTTTTTTTTTTTTTTTAAAAAGAGTTTTAACCCTAAATAATCCTCCCACACTCTTTAAACACATTCAAGACACAATTAAACAAAGAAAACATTTGAGAGCATATAGCGGGGTGAATTTTGTGCAGAATTCGTAGAAACATCACATTTATAGCGAGTCCAGTAATGTGCTGTATACTCTACTAGCGTAGCCTGTACAGTGAACCCCCGCAATATCGCGGTTCACCTATCGCGGGGTTCAGTGCATTGCGGATTTTCGAATTTTCATTCGTGGAATTTTTTGGCTTTCGAGGGACTCTGGAATATAAAATATAATAAAAAAAAAGTTAATTCAAACATTAAAAGAACATTTAAATGGAAATAAAACAGTATGCACTGTATTTCATCAGCGGATGAACACACAGTGGTGGTGTACGCCACTTCCGCTTCAGCTAGTAAACAGGCTGTAAACAGGAAGTGACCTCATCGGCAGTAAGTACGCATGTAGAAAATTACATGTTGCTAAAATTACGTATGTTTAAGAGTGTAGAAAGAGTTTAAGAGCATAGGACGTGTTTATAAAAGTCTGGAAATGGTTTATAAAGCCTTAGTATATATATATAAATAATAAAATTAATGTGACGGTGCTACTTCGCAGATTTCACCTGTCACGGGGGGGCAGCACCGGAATGTAACCCCCACGATAGTCGGGGGTTCACTGGAATTATATTCTATGTACTGTATGTATGTAGTACGCTAGCCTAGCCTACACTTTCACTATACTGTATAATACTGTAATTAACAACCATTTACTACAGACTGGATTTCAGAGCCACTACAGTCGTCATAAACAGACGGTACTGTACCGATATAAGCAACTGAATCAAGAAACAGCTGTTTGACGAATTCCGCTGTTGATAAATCCATAAAAACAATTCACTACAGGTTTTGCGGATGCCATGATATACCGGGGAAATCCGCAAAAAAATTAGACATACTCGAAATAAAAATCCGCTAATAGCTGGGAACGTGAAATGTGAAACGCGATACAGCGGGGGATCACTGTATACAGCTTTTGTCCATTTTTAGCTGCCATAAAAGTGACTTCAGGTGTAGTCAGTCAGTCGGCTTGTAATATTCAACGTCAGTACCCATTCTATCCCATCGATCATGAAAAGGAGACGCCACAGGACTAGAGATATAATTCAGGAAATGGATCTGGCATGGATGTATGTGCGACCCTGCAACCGAGTAACTGCATCATTGAGACGGGAAACACTTCAGTTCTACTGCTCTTGTGAGAAACAGTCTACCAAACGAATTTATCCAGCTAACAGCTTTAGGAACTAATTAATGAGGGCCTACAAAGTAACTCTCTAATCAAACCGTTGACTAACAATCTCTAACTTTACCTACAAGGTGGCCCAACTTCAAGGTGGCAGAACTGAGGCACCTACCCTATTTCCGCTGACTTTCTTGAAGGCCCTGTAGATGTTCAGGAGGGTCATGTGGTCTCCTTCGCTTGAGATGAATTTTTTGCGCACGGCAAGCACCTCGTCTCGCCGGGCAGGAGGATTGTACAGCACGGAGTCCACGGAGAGCAGAGAGACGATGGTCAGAATCTCCTCAGTGCAGGAGAAGTCTGGAGAGATCAGGATGGTCTGGAAAACATTGTTAACTCTTTATTGGGCGAGGAACCATATTTGGTAACTTCAACGGACATCCAAAATGGTCCCCCGTGCCTCTCCGGGAGGTCGTAGAACCACGTGGATTTGTCTCATTAGAAAAAATGAAGGTTCCTTTAAGTTTATATGTGTTTTTTGAGTTTTTTTTATGTATACAGGTGCTCCCTGAGTTACGATGGCCTGACTTACAATTTTTCAAAAGATACGATGATGATTGCAATGCGCTAAAAATTGTAAAATATTTAGAAAACACTTAAAATTCTATTTATATCTGGTTGTACAGCACTTTGGTTCAACTCTGTTGTGCTTTCTAAATAAAGCTGGATTGGATTGGAGCTCATTTGCTTTGACCAAAATATAAATCATTTCATCTTCTAGCTACAATGATTATTCCACCTAAATCTTACAAACTTGTTACTCATTCTTGAGATACTGCACTAACGAGAATCTCAGACAGACGCACGAAGAGATAGACGACCCGTGAACAGAATGTCTCCACCTCGGAGTGGTTGAGGCATAAAAACACATGCTAGAAGGGGATGATAATCCCATTTTACTTTAGCAAATCGAGGTTCCAGGGGAAAGCAAGCCATCTTCTTGCCCAGAGGAGTGAGGGAAACCAGACTGTCCTTCCTCTCCACAGCTCCGAGGAGATCCAGCTGCTCCACTGCCATTCGCATCGACTCTGTGCAATGACACAAGCATCAGTGCTGCTGCAGCTGCGCGATCACAACGCAACATTTTCGTACAAGGATAATAAAAAATAAGAACATGTAAAAAATAAATAAGTAAATATAAGAATAATAATAATGTATTGTTAATAACAACAACAATCATCATCATCATCATCATCATCATCAATTTACAAATAAATAAACAGCCAAAATCATAAACATGTCCTTTTTTAGGACAAGAGAACAAGAACGTGATCAATACTAAAGAACGTTATAATCCATTAATAACATTTTATTTTGTACCAACAATAATGGCCAAAAAGAAAAGTTGGAAATGGTACAAAATGTACGACGGAGTATTAGGGCCACACATGAAGAAGAATTTTTTTTTTTGCCATGACGAGACTAATCTCGACATTAAACTCGAAATGTGGAGAATAAAGTTGAACTCAGACTGATCAATTGGCGACGACGCAACATGCCTCGTGTAGATGGTTTGGTCAGATTGTACTTCAGAATCGGGTTTAGTTAAAAGAAATCTGTGAAAAAAATGTGCCGTCACATGTTCCCTTTAGCAAATATTAATTGTGAGGGTGCTACGAATTTTTAAAAAGGGGCGGCTTTCAAAAGGAACTGTGCTATTTACTAATATAATATTAAAAGACATCCAACACCCCCCCGCCCCCCCCAATCGAAATGTTCCTTTACCAGGTGACGGCTTGGACATGAAGTCAAAGTTGAGCACGTCAGGAACACCCAGAGCCAGCAGCTGCAGTATTACACCTGCCAAATTACACCTACAGAGCACAGAAGGGGACAGGCACATCAGGACAGATTATAATAATCATTTCATGCATTTTAAAAAATTGGACAACATTTTCAAGCATTAATGTAAACGGCTCGAATGTTACTGTTTTCCTCATTGAAGTCGATCAACAGAAAAACTGCATGATCTCTACTGCGTGGTACCGTTGTATTTCAGGAACGGTCATGTTTGCCAGGTTGTCGAACTCGTCTTCTGTGTAGAGGCGGTAACAGGAGCCAGAGTCCTCTCTCCCTGCCCTCCCTGCCCGCTGCCAGGCCTGCGCTTTGGACACCCGCTGCACGGCCAACACCTCCAGACCACTGTCTAAGGACACACAAGACAAAAACACCATATCATATGAATGATGATGAATTATACACATTTAAACATTCAGACAATCTAGCTCATGTCCTCAACACGCACTCATCTACCGCCAACACACAGAGACAGACAACCATTCACACTCACATTCATACCTACTGGCAATTTAGAGTAGCCAATCAGCCTAATCCCCTCTGTGCATATCTTTGGACGGTGGGAGGAAAGCGGAGTACCCCGAGGAAACCCACACAGACACGAGGAGAACATGCGAACTCCACACAGAATGGAGCCCAGGTCAACCCCGGGGATTGAACCTTCATGCTGTGAGGCGACAGTGCTAACCATCACACCACCCCATTGCTGTGTTCCAATATCAATACTTTCATGAGTACACTTACACGTAGTACACAGTCCGCACTTACTAAGTGCGCAGATGTCAGGAGGTAAGTGTTGTTCCAAATCGCCTACTACATCATGGTGCACTTATCGGAAATTACGATCACGACTGCCGCCGCGGCTCATCATTCGCCAAAAATCATCCCCGACTCTGAACAGTGAACAGATTTTTAACCCTTCACAGATTTCTAGCTTGCAGAATGACTCCGCTAATGCAGGCTGTGTGGAAAATCCATTCCGGCGGCCATTTTTGAGCCAAGTTGGGTCCGACTCTTCCGCTACGTAGCTAAGATGGCGGCCGTTCAGTGCGCAAAAGTGTACATTGTTCCACACGCCAAGATTTGACCATTATGAGGGCACCATCCGGGTCGTTTCAGTACACTTATTTTCACCGCAATCATAATGGGAACGCCCTACGTACTCAAACTAAGCATAGTAAGTACAGAAAGTATGGATACTGGAACGCAGCACATGTCCTCAACAGTGTATGTAAATATCAATCACTTGAAACTGAAATAAAAACACTAGTATGACTAAATGGTAAATACACTATAATACTAGTTTATATTACAGTTAGTTTACAAGGGGTTTATTCAAAGTGTAGTAAATGGCACAGCTCCACCACATGGCATTTACATGGTACTGCGATTAGCACGTAAATGGACTTAATTACATTTTATTCTATAGCAATAGAAGTGTGAACGTAATTCTGATTGTCTAATTCAAAGTCATGCGTGTTATTTGTTAACTATTAGGTGTGCAACACAACGGCATGATCTGTATCTGTTTAGTGCGGCAAATATCCGTAGCTATCTATATATAGAGTCAAAATGGGTGTGGCCTAAACACAAAGTGGGCGTGTCAAAACATCAGCTACATCACTCCAGCTCACAATTGGTGTATTGATTTCAACTCCGTAGGCTCCTCATTATTTCTTTTTTTGTTTGGATTGTTTCTAACAAATTTTATTTGCTCTAAATTATAAACCCACTAGTAGCGAGGTTTGAGAGCCGCGTGTTAATGTTACTTGTCGCACAAGCTTCAGACGGGCAAACTCTGGGTTACTGCGCTTGCGTAGAACAGAAATACGTTATATTTAATATATATGTGCTCTTATTTTAAATTGTTTCACGTTAAATATAGTTTTGTTTCTAGTACATCACTACGATTTAGACAGACACCAGCGTAAAATGCTCTATATAATACATTTTATACTTAATATTCGGATTTAGGATGTTTAGAGACATTCTGTTTCCCATTCAGAACATCATACGACTGTGTAAAACTACAGGTACCGTATTTTATTCTGTCAGTGTGAATGTATCTATCAGAACATCATACCATATGTAGTGTAGAGATGTCATTTTTGATGAAGTAGTCCAAAACTATGGAGTCACAGGAGTGCCGTAAAAGAATAAATCATTCAAATAATAAGAAAATAAATGTGGAAAAAGGCAATAAATAAATCAATCAATCAATTAATTCATTAATAAGAAAATACATGCGGGAAAAAAGTAGAAAATGAATAAAATATTAAAAATATAAATGTGGAAAAAAGTAAGAAATAACCAAAACAAACAAAAAAAAAAAGTGGAAAAATGCAATCAATCAGTCAATCAATCAATCAATAAATAAAACAGTAAGGAAATAAATGCAATAAATGCGGAGAAAAGTGATAAATAAATAAAACTAAGAAAATAAAGTTGGAAAAAAGTAATAAACAAATAAAACAAACAGATAAAATCAAAAGGATATGTAAAAACATAAAATAATTAAAAAATAAAAATAAAAGAATATGAAAATAAATTATTCTCTTTATCACTATTGTTATTCCCATATCCTATTTCTTTTCTTGTATTGTTATTGTCATTGTCATATTCCTATTGCCATTCCTGTATTTCTTTTGCATTTGTGTTTTCCATATTGCTTTTAAACTTTTCCCAGTTCAGCACCTCGGACTTGTACATGCACATTGTGAACGGGGATGTGGTTTCGGGGAATCGGGCAGAGAGGCGCCGTGGCTGAACCAGAACAGGAGTCATGGAGAGCTGTCCAAGGTCATTTTTAACGCTTAAGACTAATTGAATACTTCCATATAACAGCCCTCAGTATTCTAGCCAATCACAGGGTGGGAGAAGAAGCGGGGGAGTGGAGGGTGGGGGGTGTCACTGTTAGTGTTGTTGCCTTGGCAATGCGTGTCCATGACGGGGGAATTCTGAAGAAGCACTAAAGGGAAAAGTGTGACTCAATGTGACTCCTTTAAGTTTTTAACAGTGTTAAAGATCTGAAGCAGCTCAAGGAGCTCCCTGACTGGCACAGACCAAGAGCTTGTCTTTTCCTAAACTAAACCACTAGCTTTAAATACTGCTTGAACACCGGACACCAGAGCCCTCACCTGGGTTATAGCGCTTGGCCTTCACCATTCCTGTGTCAATGACGTATTTAATTCCAGAAATAGTAATGGACGTCTCTGCGATGTTGGTCGAGAGGATGACTTTTCTACAACCCTGATAAGCAGAGAGAAAATGTTAATACTGGCGACACAAAACCAGAAACTCTATAGAATAATATACCTTTCAGGTGTGGGTATGACACGTAAAGCTATAAAGAGAATCAAATGTTAACAGAGGTCTGTATGAGAAGTCCTTTTTAAGAGTCAGAGGTACTTCCTGCTATTTCGAATACAAAACAGAGCATGCAAAAAACAAAAAAGTCTGATTACAGTACTAAAACAAAAATCCTTGCGGAATTAATACTACAGACAAACCATGCTTTGTGATCAAAATTTGTGTTGCAACGATTTTTTCTTTTTTAATTCAACACTTTATTGGACTGCGTCCTGGCATAAAGCTGGGCGACGATCTCTTGGATTAAACAAGTCAGTAATTTAAAAACGAGAAACAAAATGCTCATTTGTCCTCAAGTCCACTAAACCCCTAGACTAGTATCGAGGCATTTGCTTGCTCCACTTCTTGTTGGCATGCTGCATATGTGGGTTTGAAATTGAACAAATGTATGTAATCTGAACCTTTTCCATCAATAGGGTGTACCTTAGGTGCAGGTTGAAAGACTCTGAGCTGCTGGGCCGGAGGAAGTGATGCATACAGCGCGATCACAATCATGGGCCCGCAGGTTTCAGGCAGGTGTTTGGCGATGTCTCGACACGTACGAGCCAGCGCTTCGATCTCCTCCTGACCCGTCATAAACACCAAGATGTCATGAGATGGAGGAGCTTCCTGTGTAGTCAACGATACCCATTAGAGACACCAGAGAAAGCAACATTAAACGCGAGCTACACAATGTCCAAAACGATGAGATAAAACCACACGGCTCACGGCGACTAACCTGATGTATCTGAAAGATGGAGACCAGCGCTGCGTGGAGGTAATCGGACTGCGGCTGCTTGGTGTAATAGATCTGAATTGGGTGCTGTCGACCCTCCAAGTAGAGCACGGGAGACTTATTGAAATACTGAGAGAACAGGTCCACGTCCATGGTGGCGGACATCACAATGACCTGGGGATTAAAGACAGCATGCCTCAGCTACATGACGCCATCATTTACACCCTAATAATGACATCAGGTGAAATGACCTGAAATACAGTGTCCACTATTCCCCAGGATCAACATTACAATCTAAACTAGACTGCATTTCCGCAGAGAAAATGTAAAGTTAAAGAAATCCTCAAGGCCCTAGAGAGCAGCGGATTTGACACGGAAAAACACACAAATGACTCCTCAAGGTCCTAGAACCGGCCGGATTTTTGTAGAATTTCGTGGAAAAACAGGAATACCGAACGAACGACAAGGAGTAAAGAAACCATTTGAACAAGCCATCATGTCCGGATCGGCAGGGACGTCTCTGAGTTGGAACAGTGTCTCTAGCTTGAAAGCGCTAGTTTGAGTAGGGGGCTGAAAAAACAGGTGAACGGAAAAATAATAAAACTTAAGAAGAACAATAGTGTGCCTGCATAGCAAGCACACTAACTACACCATTATACATAACAATATACAGAATAATAATATCATTACAAATCAAAGGAACTGGAAATCTTTACATTTATTTCTGAACATTTCAACCCTGAAACAAACCATCAACAAGTAATTTTGCTCATTTTAAGAAATCAGAAAGGTTTTTGAGAAAGAAATTAACTTCTATGCCAATGTAATGGAATTTAATGTCAATTATAGAATTACAATTATAGAATTACAGAATTATATGCCAGTAGACATAAGTTAAAAATAATAAATGTCTAGAAATAAGTTCAACAATGTCAGACTTGAACAATGTTATATTTGGTGTATTGGAACAGTATAATTGGAAACACTAAATAGATTAAACTACAGTGGACCCTCGGCTCACGAACGCATTGGCTGGCGAACCGTACGCATTGGAATCAACGTACGAACTAAATTCCCCAGCAGATTTTGTGCCAACTGATGAAAAAATCCTTGACTGACATACAAGAAGCCAACCCAAGCTTCGCAGCACAAACCTTAAGTTCCGGTCAAGCACTCGCATTTTTTTGTTGGGTTTCTCTGCATTTTTGATCTACAAGCTTCATTATGGGTCACAAGAAAGTGGAAATGGTAGTGAGAGTAAGAAGCCTAAGCACATAACAGTTGAAATAAAGAAAGAAATAATCGCAAAACATGAGAACCGCCACCATATCCCTCCGCCACCGTCCACCTA
>JAQLOM010000017.1:6388662-6402464 GCA_030068315.1 Chrysichthys thysi
TAAACACTTCCTATGCTCTTAAACACTTTCTACACGCTTAAACATGTGTAATTTTAACAACATATAAAATTCTACATGCGTACTTACTGCCGGTGAGGTCACACCCTGTTTACAGCCTGTTTACTAGCTGAAGCGGAAGTGGCGCACACCGCCACTGTGTGTTCATCCACTGATGAAATACAGTGCATACTGTTTAATTTAGATTTAAATATTCTTTTAATGTTTGAATTAACTTTTTTTGTAAATTATATTTTATATTTTATATTGCAGAGTCCCGCGAAAGCCAAAAAATTCCGCAAATCAAAATTTGAAAATCCGCAATGCACTGAACCCGCGATAGGTGAACCGTGATATTGCGGGGGTTCACTGTATATGGTATTACAATATTTAATTTAACTTTGTTATTTTCTTGCCTTGCTCTTTTCATGTTTACTTTCAATACTTAGCCTACTACACAACATAACCTCGTTAATGCAAACATTGGATCGATCAAAATTCTTAATCAGTTATGAATAATGGATTAATCATGCCCATCCCTACATTGTATGCTGAAGTGATACAATTTCCTTCACTGGAGCTAAGAAACCCAAACCTGCTGCAGCATAATAATGCTCCTGGGCACAAAGCAAGCTCCATGAAGACATGGTTTGCCAAGAATGGAGTGGACTGCACCGAGCCCTGACCTCAACCCCACTGAACACCTTTGGAATGAACTAATAATGGTGACTGCACCCCAGGAGAGTTGCGGTTATTATAACAGCAAAGCGAGGATCAAGATGTTAACACATATGGTACACTTGGTCACATGTTGTAGCAGTGCACGGAAAACCTTCCTGGGAGGAAATACAATCAAATCCGAAATCAAATTCAGAACAGGTACCCCCTTACGCGACGAGACGCGTAACTTTACCGTCCCCTGCCATAACATAACAGTCTGGGAATAATTAGTAAGTGCCTGCAATACAGGAACAACAAGAAGTCCTTATTTAAAAAAAAACAAAAAAAAACTTTTTTCTTTTTTTGCGTACTTTGTATGTAAGGTCCTGAAAATAAAATTGTCCATCCAGATTCAGATGATGATGATTCGTGTCCTGTTTATCATTAGTGCGGTCCTGAAAGAGCACCACTGTCACCATCCCCATGGCCTGTCTATATTTCAGGTAGCTACATCACCACCATCGGTGTGGACTTTAAGATCCGGACGGTGGAGATAAACGGAGAGAAGGTGAAGCTGCAGATTTGGGACACGGCGGGACAGGAACGGTTCCGTACCATCACTTCAACGTAAGTACCAGTCCACAGTCTCAGGCCACAGGGAAAAAGACCTTCACTACGGAGTTGGATTTGCACCAGCATCATTTGCTTTATGGGAAACTCATACATGTAGACGTAGCCGTCAAGAAGTGAATTAGTGTATACGGGTGTGGTTTACGATCAGTGCATGAATACGAGTTGTCTTATGACTGAGCGTCTCTTTGTCCAGTTTACCGTCAAGGCCCCCGGTCAGCTTATTTCCTTATTGGCTTCATTCTACTGTCTGTATCTTTCTTCTTAAACTGACTGAAACAATGAGTTGGTCTTTGCCTTTGAAGTACTTCTCAAGTTTCTTCTGGCTAGTTGAATTTAGGCAGGACAATATTAGACTCGTCGATTGAGGAAACACGATGCCAGCTACTCCTCTTTCCCCCCAAACCACAGAAACCGAAGTGACCTCTTTCCCTTTCTTTCAGCTTCACTTACGAAGTTTTGGGGCAGTCTTCTTTTCTTTTTCTTCTCTCTTCCATCACTGGTCCTTGTTTCTGTTGCCTTAGAGATGCTACTGACCATGTTCTCATAAAAAGAGGTTTTGTAGCATGTAACTATGATTGAATTAGGACTGTTTAGTAAGGGATAAAGTACTACTTGGTAAGGGTTAACACTCAAAGTTGGTTATACCTCAATAGCAAGACATCCAAAGTGTTTCACTCCTCTCATAACACAGGAAGCTGCCAGTTCAATTTTAACCATTTATCGGGTGAAGAACCATATTTTGGAACTTGAACGGATATCAAAATGGCCCCCCAGGCCTCTCTGCGAGGTTGTAGTAGCACATGGATTTCTCCCGTTGTAAATAAAGTTTATATGTGTTTTTCATATATTTTTTATAAATACAGTTACGCTTAAAACAAATACATTTTAAATAAGAATTTTTTTTTTTACCTTACACCGGCCATATATGGTAATTTGCAGCTTAAATAATAAAAAAAAAAGAATCACAATGTAAAAAAGTCTTGAAGTATTGATTTGAATTGAAAGTATTACAGTTAGTGCCCTATAAAGGATTAATATTAATTAGACAATGACATGCTTTTTAGCCATTTATAGTTACACACAACATTGTGGAACATCTCTGAAACCTGTTCGAACCTGGTATCGTTTGACCTCATTACAACTTCACCCGTCGTTCCTTCACGTTTTCTTGAAGTTAATAAGATGCATACTGTAGCTTGTTACTAAGAAATGCTCCATCCTTAAACTCTTCTGTGGTGGAAAGCAGAAAGAAACCGCGATACCTCTGAGTGAAAGTGCTGACTCTGGAGACTCTTTCTACACCTAAATGTCAGAGCATCCGCAAATGAAATTTCACCAATCAGAAACAAGGACGACGCTGTGGTATTAACAGAATTAATGCCTGGTTTTTGTTTTAAAATAAAGCTAGCCTGTTTTTTTCCCGTAATCATGGTTTTTAAGCCCAGCTGCTTTTTTTTTGGTTCGTTTTTTGTTCAGCTTTGGCAATTTTTATACGAACGCCACCTCGTCAGGCGGGAAACAGCAGACTGAGTTGACACGCTTCCTTTTTTCAGACAGCATTAAACCACAAGAACTCCCTTCCTTTTAGTCTATAAATTAAGTTCTGCTGTCTGAAGATTAGCTTTAAAGATCAATGTGTGCTTCTTAGGATTGGTATGATGTTCTTGTATGCTAATATGTAGTTTGTATTTTTTAGGTTTTGCTCAAGCTACCAGTTTGTCCAGGGTTGATTAGAAATAATAAGCCATCAGAGAATAAGACACCGTATCATTGTTGTGTGTGTGTGTGTGTGTGTGTGTGTGTGTGTGTGTGTGTGTGTGTGTGTGTGTGTGTGAGAGAGAGTGAGAGATACAGTATACATTATATACACACACATGCATATATCGTGGGTTAGTCTGCCACAGTCAACAGAGTGATTGTACAATTCAAAAGCAAAGGAAAGGAATCAACAGCATCCCGCTCAGGTCGACCTAGACCCTCTGACAGGTGTCTTCAGACTGTCAAGCGGATTGTTGAAAAAATCCCCGTTGTAAGGCCGCTAATGTTGCAGATCAACTTCAAGTGAGTCAGAGTACTTCTGTGAGGGATCTCCTTCAACTTGGATACTATGGCAGAGCAGATAGAAGGAAGTTTCTAGAAACAAATTTTTTAAAAGTAATGGTCTCTATTTTCCTTCGAGAAGTGTGTGTGTGTGTTTAAAATTACTGTTTCTTTATACGTTTCTGTTGATTACAAAAGTGGTTGCATCCTCGGTGCGTGATTCCCCCCCCCCCACACACACCTTTTTTGCATGCTCATTCATTATACAGTATTCTGCTAATTAGTTTCTAATCGTGTATGAAATCGCACGTTACACCGAGTGCAGAAATTACAGAACATCTCAATCGTTGTGCTGCGTGTAAAAATTATCTGCGTAACCATCAAGCTCATGCACAGCTCTCACAATAGGCTCTGAGCCGTCTGCAGGAGACGGGTGAGGTGAACAGATGCTAGAGTTGTTGCTGTTGTTGTTGTTATTGAGGTTTGCTGGTATGCAAACGTGTGGTGGTATGGTCTGTCATTAGAGTAAGTGAATTTGAGCCTTGTTTTTCCAGCCAAACAGCAGTGAGAATGAAACGCCAGCCTCGAGCAAGGCTGCTGACTTGCTAGATATAAATAATGGAGCTTGTGGAAGTACTAAGTGAGTTTATGGGTTTGCAAGGCATGTGTCAGGTTCTCTGGTAAATTCCAGTCATTGCGGTATACGGAGGCTCGAATGTGTTTGTGTTTTAAGCCAAACGATCCTGGAGTGAAGAATGACTCGAGTTTTTACAGCTCATCTAAGGTGACCACTTCCTGTCTGTGAAACGATCACAGGATGTGATGCAGCCATAGGTCACCTCAACTTTCACTCCTCCCACTTCCTCTGTTGATAACAACATGAGCACCTAAATATATCTATCTTTCAGCTGTAGAGTTGTACTTTTAGGGTATATATTTAGCTGTTGTTTTTTTTTTTTTTTTATATATAGTTTACATGATAACATGTAATTAAGCTAATATGTGGATATAAATGATGTGCATTTTTGTGTCAACTGTCAAGACATCAGCCAGAATGTTTAGACTTGGGTTAGGTAAATCATGGAAGCATAAATGTACACTGGAAAGCAATTTTTGGAAATAATTTTTGTCTAATCCCTTTTAGCACCCTTTCAATCATGCAGACAGTGCTGTCTCGTACGCTGAGCTCCATTTCGAACTTGACGGTCCAGTCCGTCCCATACCAGATCAGTTGGAAAAGGATCTGGAGACTGGGGAGGCCAAGAAATAATTTGCAAAACTTTTTGTTTTGGATATAATTTTGGCGCAACTTTGAGGAATGCTTGGGATCATTATGCTGTTGAAGACTTGAATTTTGTCCATCCGCTGCCTGACATGAACAAAAATTTGGACTTATCAGTTGTGATACAGTACTATGGGAGTTTGAAACAATACACAAACAGTGTGTTATACCTCTCACAAACTGATCTGGGACCAGGCAGACAGGTGGCCATCATTTAGTTCAGTAAGACACAATGAAGAGAGACCAAGAGCCAGTCGAGTTCTGACGTTAGTAAACAGAATTCCAACACAATGTGAAAGTCCGTGCACTCAAGATGGAAATGATGTGTCTTCTTCAAAACCAATAGTTTCAGCCATTGTGGCCAAATAATGTGTTCCTGCAAGCTGGAAAACTGGTCAGTTACATTTGTTTTAAGTTTTTCTACTATTTTCTTTTAATTAAAGTTTGACAAAAGAAGTGCATTTATTTTTTTATTGATTGATTGATTGAATCCAGACTTGGGCCCAAACTTCTGGTCTGTAGACTTATGATGCAAACATGTTCAAACAATGAAACTCATCCTGAGAGCCCTAATAGTGTTTTAAATATTGATTCCTTCGTTCATCTATATGTTTGAGTGTTTTTCATTCATGTACAGTTGTGGTCACCATCCATGTTCCTGGAGCTCTTCCTCCTTGAGGACTTTAGCTCCAACCATAATTGTGCCCACCTGACCCTCCAGTCATTGCCTTAAGAAGTTCTTGGTTCACTAAAAGAGGTGTGTTGAATTTTGGTTAGAGATGAAAACTGCAGGAAGGTAGATCTCCAGGCACCAGGTTGGTGACCACCTTTGGACCCTTCACACATGTTCTTTCACACCTTTATCACAGGTAGCAAACTTACTAGCATGTTATTTGAAGTGGGGAGGAACCCAGAGACCCCAATGGGAACCCATGTGAACGTGAAATTCACACTTGCAATTGATTTGAGGTGGCAGCAGGAGTCATTTTAGAAATCTGCCACCCATGACATGCTGAAAATAATACCGAGTACCGTGTATGGAATTTATGACAGTAAAATAAATGTAAACTGTTTCTCTGCAGGTACTACAGAGGCACGCATGGTGTGATAGTGGTTTATGATGTGACGAGTGCAGAGTCCTTTGTAAATGTCAAACGATGGCTTCATGAAATCAACCAGAATTGTGACGATGTTTGTCGAATATTAGGTAAGTGCTACAGTTCACCACGTGTTTAAAATCATGACATCACCATTTAAATAAAACATTGCAGTGGTGATGTGTTCTTTGCTAATTGTCGTCAATATTGGCGCTTACACCCGGGCTGTATTATTAACCCTTCTCTTACAGTGGGTAATAAGAACGATGACCCCAACTCAAAGGTGGTGGAGACAGCCGACGCACAGAAGTTTGCGGAGCAGATGGGCATTCGGCTGTTTGAGACGAGCGCCAAGGAGAACGTCAATGTGGAGGATGTAAGTAAACTGTAAAACCGCAGGGCTTGAGCTAGAACTGTTTACAGGACGTGGTTTTTTCTTTTTCTTTTATTCCAGTCTCACATGGACAGTTTTATTACTCCAGTAGTTATTTCCACTTAAAACAGGGTACTGGGTCCAATTCAACTGTTCAGCCCTTGAGATTTTCAACAAGCACAGTAAACAAACTGGTTCACACCAGCTGCTGCATTCAGGCTTTAATAAACCAGGAGGTCAGATCATACACGAATAAGATTCATGCAGATTAAAAAAAACTGCAATTCAGTGAGCGATGAATTTTCACTTCATGCTAAGTTCATCTACATTAACTTTAACTCTACAAAGTTGCAAAGTTTAGAAGCATGAGCCAAAACCTAGAAGAGGGTGGACTGGGAAACGCAAAAATAAGCTTGAATAAACTAGCAAACGCAGCAAGGACAACATAGAGGGACAACATAGAATCAACTCTGCTATGATTTGCAAATCTGTACCCACTTTATGTGTCTGGATATATTTCCTGTGGAGACATCATATTTCTACATTGGCTATGTTTTCTCTTTATTGACTACTTAAAATTTTCTTGATTTTTGGATGTGTGGCGTTGTTGAGCGCAGATTTCCACCCAGGCCAACTCTCACAACACTATATAAGAGTAACTAATTTTGTGGACCCGCCCTGTGACCCGGATCCTGCTCCAAAATTTAACACGTTCTTTACTCGCCCCATGCTACACCCTGCCACCAGGTTTCATGGAAATCTCTATAAACAGGCAAACAGCAGTGGAAATATATCCTCTTGTCACCGTTTGAGAATATAATGTCCCACACAGTATGAGTTTATGTTGCAATGATAATTTATTATAGTTAGTTGTATTTATAACAAAATGCAGCGATTAACAGCAGTGGCAAAATTAAATAGAAGATACCAGAACAAATCTCGTGTGTATGTCTGAGATTCTTATGGTTACATATGCAATTACATCAGTGATGGAGGAGGGAACCTGAGAAGTACAGAAAACCCCCATCTTTCTTGAGGGTTAGGTTCCACAACTTCTGTGATACACGGGTGCCACCTCTAAATGCTTTTTTAAATGGTTTAAGCCCTAAATGATGATCTCACACTCTTTAAACACTTACTAGACACAGTTAAACACATAACGAAAACATTTGCGAGCATACAGCGAGGTGAATTTTGTGTGGAATTAGTAGAAACATCACATTTATAGCGAGTCCTGCTACAGGCGAAGAACTGGGACATGGGTGAATGCTGGTTGTTTCTCCACGACCGTATGTGTCGTAGCCAGCAGCCAATTGCAACCAAGGTTAAATGAAAAGGGCATTCCGATTGGCCAGACTCGTTCGCCAGCCGTATTTTTTTTTTTTCAGTATCCCTACACCGCTTTTTCATAAACAATTCTGTGTGCTTTTTGTCTCTTGTGTAAATATACACTGTACTGTATTTGATTATATTTTTAATATTTTACTCCATTTTAATTAATGTTTATATTGTATAATACTGTGGAAATCCGCAAATTTTTTTTGATATATTCTAAAAAAAATCTGTGAATAGCTGTGGGTGCGAAATTTGAACCATGATATAGCGGATTAGGATGAACTGACTAGGATGAATGGGGATTACTGCACTTATTTAGTGGTAATGTCTTTCAGGTCTTTGATGAATAAAAGTCTTCTTTGCCTTCCTCTTTATATGGAATGAACCCCAGCACTAGATGATATTAATTCCTGATTTAAAACATTTATTAGGCAGTGTCTTACATACTCCAATACATTTACTGTTGTTTTTAAGCCAAGTAATTTTTAATAATTTAAACATCTAGCATTCAGAGATAGGATGTAATTATTTATTTTATGGTATGATATGGTAATTGTGCAGTTTAAACCAGACTTAAGACTGTTACAATTTCACAGTTTGTTTGTAGAGTAGTAATTGATTTGCTTTGGTACCAGTTACTATTAATTCAGGGAACTATGTTGGATTGACAGGTTACAAGGTCATCCTGAAGACTGACGTCATCTATATCTGTGTCACTTGGGTGTGTACAGTAATTCAGTCGAAAACTGACTCCATGCTGCTTAATGATCTGGCAGCTTATTAAGTATCTGGATCAAATTTGGAGTAACTGAAAATTTTCCCAAGCCAAAATGCATCATGTTACACATCATATTACACAACAGAGAGCATGCTGAGATGTGTTCAGCTAAATAATGACATTATACAAGTCATGTGAATTCCCTTTGAAAACATGTAACATTGATGAGAGCTCACAGCAGATGAGTGTGTGAGACGTAGGCGTGGAAGAAGACTGATGCAAGCATTTCACACCTTATCTCACAAGTCTGCAGCATACAGATTTAGCTCCGTCCCTGCCGGCCGCCGCGTTATTGTTTCGCTAATTTGCTGTATCTTGTTTATTTATTTATTTATTTATTTCCCCCCCCATCTCAGATGTTCAACTGCATTACAGAGCTGGTTCTCAGGGCAAGGAAAGAGTCCATGGCCAAGCAGCAGCAGCAACAGCAGAGCGAAGTGGTGAAACTCAACAAGAACAGCAAACACAGGAAGAAATGCTGCTAACAAACCGGAGCTGTACTGCTCCACTCTCAGAGCCAACTAAAAAAAAAAAAACACGCCACTGAACTGACAGGAGCCAGCGACCAGCCACAGAACGCAGCACTCCGAGAGAGACGAGCCAAATCAAATTTAAAGAGATGTATCTATATCTATATAGAAGCCTACTAATGAAATCCTTTTGGACTTTGTATTTACACACACAACGGACTTGTGCAGACTCAGACGTAGATTGGTGGGGGCAGAAAAAAAGGATTCGAGTGGCCGCCACCACGTCCTTTCTGTAAAGGTCGAGGAAGTCTGCTGCCACAAAGACCTTTTAAAGGAGAAGTGTTTTTCTTTGTCTGTAATCATGCCAGCCCTCACATAAACGCCTATTTTGAAATCCATTGACATATCGGTGTCTCATCTGCTCATTTTGTTTTGTGTCATGTAGACAAGACTGTGCCTTTGACACAAATGAGGATCACAATGATGAAGAATCGTGCCCCTTTCTTCTTGAGAGCTCCTCATGCTTTTTTTTTTTTTTTTTTTTTTTTTTTTTTTTTTTTTTTTAAACGTCTGGACAGCCTGGACCAAATGCTCACATCGCCACCAATTCCTCAGAGATGATTCCCCCCCACCCCCCCTTTGTTTGTTTTTGTACATTTCCTACTAACAAAATATACCACTGTACTCAGTCGCACAGGGGATTTGGTGCCACCAACTGGACCTTTTTGCTCTTAGAGTGCTGAAGGAAATTACTGGACCACAGTGCAGTGAAGCACCTGAACTCATATATGGAAAAGGGATAACGGTCTTCTGACCTACAACCACAGTAGTGCTATTGGGAGATTCAAATCAGTTCTTGAGGGCATAAGCTTTCAGATTTCACTCGCCGGCTTTATCTGGACTCAGGTGTGATGACAAAGTGGCTGACTGACAAACGATCAGCTACCCGTCATTGCAAAATCCAGGACGAGGTTTGGATCGGAAGACATTTTATGTAGTAGATAAAGATATCAGTAATAGAGCGGGGCATGTTTTAAGGCTGAAGTGATGTGTCTGAGTAATAGATTACATTAAAGTTTATTTGTGTGGAATGCATTGTTCTATACATGTTCATCCCCAATTATCCCAGCTCCCAGCATCAAAAAATGAGACTTTATCCCAAAAGTCCCAAAATCAGTTCATGCAAAGAGTGGAAATTCTTCAAATTGAGACCTAATAAAATGGTGTCCTGCGCACTTTGTCATTCGGAAATGATCTACCACTCCGGACGATCGGGTTAGGGTTTTTTTTTTTTCTTTTTCTTTTTTTAAACAGTCGCATTCTCCGCATGCCGAGGAGCGGAAGCCGCCATAATTGGGGATGAGCGCAGAAAGAGGTGACACATTATCACATTCCACGCAACAAGATGTATTTATGTAATCCATTAAACTGACACGCCGTTTCTGCTCTAGTATCTTTAGCAATGAGAACAGTACTAGAAGGAAAAGACTGAAGTCAGTTATATGGTAATTCTGACCCATTTTCTAATGCTTTCAGAATCCACCATAAACTGTTACGGAAATCTCGCCAGATCCAGGTTAATATTTGTACGATATATATACATACGAAAAGACTACATGTAACGATATAGAAAAAATACACGTGCGTGTGAGCACACACTCATCTTTATTTAGCAGTCAAGTCTAGGAAGCCCCTTTTGCATATTACATCAACACAGCCCAACTATGATATGAATTCAAGGCACAGAGCTAAACCTGATCATGTTCAGACACACACATGATACGGCACACAGCTGGGGGAGGTTCAAAATAACGTCTCCTGGAGAATTCCAACCAGAACGTGAGCCGTAAACGTGCGCGTGCATATCAGTATTGTAGTCTACATGATGTACATATACAAACACGCATGTCTGTATGTAAAACATCAAGCGTGTGTGTGTTTTATATATGTGTAAGCTTAATGATCTGGTGTACACTGGAAGAAAAAAAAAAGATATTTTGATATTTTGCCACTCATTCATTCTGTTCGCCTTATCATGAATCTAACCGAGGATAATAAACAATTAAAAATGATGGACTGTAATTATTATTATTATTATTATTATTATTATTATTATTATTATTATTGTTCCTGCCTGAAGTTTTCAGAATGTATGATAGTTTTGTTAAACATGTTAGTTCCTGTTGTCATGGTAACTCTCTTGAAGTTAATAAGAAAGACACTGTCCTGAAGCCTTTGCAGCACTGGTAAATTTGACAAAGCACCATGACTGCTACAATTCTCAAAACACTTGACTGATTTATTTCTTTTCACTCCACCTCAGTCACATTCTTTTAAATCAATTTATCGTTAGTCTTCAGTTACGTGAAGAGTCCGTCATACAAGACTATGAATGTGAGGTGTTCCTATAGCAACAGCAATATATTAGAATGAGCGGATTAATCTTAACATGTCAATCAATCCGCCAGAACTACTCTCAGATTCTGTGCTGCAGAAATAATGCACACCGTCTGACCAATCAGAACTGAGAATCCAACAGCGCTGTAATATAACATTTGTAACATAAATGTGACTTGAACAATCATCAGCTGAGCTCAAAGTTAGCTTACGAACAAAATAGTGGCTTTGTTTTTCCTACATGAAGCTCAGCATGACTCAAAGGTCGAATCAAATGTGCGTGTTGCCGCTCGGAAAGCCTTCACATGAACTGAACTGAAATAGATTTCTCTGTTACATGTATCTTGTACCCCTTTTGCACCAAGGCAGTTCCAAGGCTGGTTTGGAGCTGGTACCAAATCTAGAACCAGTTCTTTGTGTTTCGACAGCTGAAGAACCGTCTCTCTGCCAGGCGAACTGGTTTCAAATTGGTGACACCAACGTTTTGCTTGTCTAGAACCAAGGACTGCTCACATCACAGGCTGGAGACAGGAGTTTTGGAAACTACAAGTTGCTAAACTAAAGGAAAATTTGGGACGGCCATTAAAAAAAATACAACCATTGTAGAGTCTAGTCTGACTAAACCAAAAAGAAGAAGAAATGGAGATTATGTAGTCTGGCGTTGCTGTGCTGGGTGCTAGTGGGAGCGCTATCGGGGCTAATGGCTGGGACATTGGAGACGTATACAGTCATGTAATGATGTGGCTCTCTAACCTGTAGAAAAGGAAACCAGTTTGTACAGTAGAAGGTTTGCAAGTTGAACCAACTCCAAACCAGTCCTGTCCCTTGGTTTGCACTGGTAGAAAGGAGGTATCAGAAGTAACGTTCTAGCACCTCACACTTGGGTTGAGATCAGCATCGTTCACGTTAGTTTCAGCACCAGGGGTAAAAGTCACTCTTGGAATTCAAACCCAAGCCTCATTATTGTTGTCTCCTCACTCCTTACTGATCTGTTCATGCTAACACTGATGGGGGAAAGAAGTGCTGATTCAATCAGTTAGTTCTGTTCTATTGACTAAATTCTTGTTTTTAGTCTATTTTTAATTCTGTCATTCAAAGATATTACAGTTTTGCCTGCCACAGAGTGTGTAAGTTCACTTCTTGGTTTTGATGATGACGTGATGATACAGGAGCGTCTGGGTCATTTTGATAGCCGCTATCTGATTACAATCTGAATCGATTAGGATTAGTCTTATGCTTGTTTCCCTATGATGTAGCTGTCCAATCACTTGATCTAATCATGAGGCAGACTAAGTTGCATTTACCACTCAATTTTGGTCAAAAGATGTGTTTGGGGCTGTTTTCCAGAATACAACCAGAACAACATGTGATATCTTCAGTGAATGCACTGCAAACTCTTGTATTTAATCCAGTTTATCCTGAAATAAGTGTTCCTATAAAACATCTCTATAGTCCAGGTATGCTCTCATGGGGGCAAGTTCAGTGACTTATATTTTCTTACATTTTTCTGCTGTATTCAAATACACGCCCGTATGTTTGTTCCATCTCGCTAATGTATTCAATGGGCTTCTTGCTCTAGTTGTACTCATTTGTCCCTCCTGCTGGCGTCCTGACTGAGGCTCGTGTTAGTATGACGGCTCCATCTGCTGCTTTAATGTAGCTGTGAGCGTCTTCCTTTGGCCTTTAGCATTTCACCTCACAGTAGCACGAACGTGGTTGTTTGGTCAAGCTGTAAGATGATTATAACACACGTCTCACTTGTGAGTGTGACTCAGTGAAGCTTGTTTTGCTTGCCTGTGTGTATCAGGATTTTTTTCCCCCTCATGGCTTCATTTTTAATTTAGAGTTACAACCAGATCTTGTAGTTAAATGATGAATTTTTAATAGGTTGGCAATGAACTCGAGCATTTAGCAGCGAAACAAAAACACAGTTTTGGGTTCATATGTTTCTTTTTTTAATGCCTACAGTAATAATTTAGAGATGTTTAAAGAGAAAGAATTTAAACTACATTTACATTCGATGTACAGTTATGATTCCATCCCAAGAATGACAATCCTGTCTGATGTGTGCTCTGATGCGCGCAGCATTTTCCTAAACTTCCTTCTGTCTCTCACATGTCTCGCCCTCATCCGAGTGTTCTTGTTTCCGAGACAACTCTGCAGGGCTGTTGCCATGGCGTCTTTGGCCGTCACCAAGGAAACAGGATCCCAGCAGACCCTTGTTATACAGGAAAAGACGAATCAATGCTCGCCACATTGGTGAACTTCCATGCTGTGGAGCCCACAAAGATAAAACCCTGAGAATGATGCACATATTGGATAGAAGCTGCTGTTCCTTCACTGCAAATATCAGATGGATTTTTGCATGTGGAAAAGAGGAACAACATGAATAATAGAAAAAGAAATTGAGTACAAGTATTCAAAACAATAAGCATTTCATTATAACCTCCTTTCTAGAAACTTTCTCTGGCTCCTTCCCCTCTCAAAAACATGCCAGTAGGTTGACTGGCTTCTCTTAATTGCCCTCTGGTATGAATGTGTGTGCATGATGTCCTGTGATGTACAACCTGAATACCAGAAAAGGTGGGACGTTCTTTAAAGTTGAATAAAATGAAAACTAAAAGACTTTCAAATTACATGAAGCAATATTTTATTCACAACAAAACATAGATAACATAACAAATGTTCAAACTGGGAAATTGTACACCTTTATCCACTAAATGAGCTCATTTCAAATTTG
>JAQLOM010000017.1:6402564-6416225 GCA_030068315.1 Chrysichthys thysi
TATATATATAGCAGATACTGAACTAGTATATGCAGTATAGCTAATTTAAAAGTAAAGAAGTGCTACATGGTTTGCTCTTAAGTGAGCGGCCATGATGATTTGATGTCACCAGTTGTCCTCAAGGTTCAAGGAAACCATTCTGTGTAAGAACTGAACATTCAAATTCAGTTAAAGAAATGGCAAGAAAATACAGTGTGACCAAAAACCTAAAAATTGGCATCAGTTTGCGTTGAAGGATAAGCACTCATTTAAAAGAACTATGGACTATAGGTTGGGTATGATCAATAATTGGATATAATCAGTGTTCATAATCAATACTGTAACAGATTACAGATTATGCCAAGATTTCGTCAGTATTTTATTTTATTTTTTTTTAACAATTAGAAGTGACTGATTAGATTGTAAGTTTGTGTTGAATCTTTAAATAATGGAAAATGTTGAGATTTTATAATTGGGTGTTGAGAGTTTGAAATTCCTTCATTAAATTTTTAAAAGATACGTATATATTTTAAATGTTGAACATTAAATCAAGGTATTCTAGTTGTTTTTAAATATGACAACACTCATTTGCTGGTTTTGTCATTGAAATGTGTTCATGAATCATGACATTTTTGTCTTATCACCAATCCCTACTATAATACTTCATGAGTATTTCCTCATCGATGCAGCTGGATGATATTGTCTTAATTAATTAAGTGGAAAAGAATGAAGATAAATCCAAAGAAGGAAATAATAAAAAAAACATCCTCGTATTCTTAAATGAAAGGAGTATTGGAAAATAGCAGCCTTTGGAGAACAAACCATACAAAGGGACTTTTAATCTACTCCTAGGCTTAATCACTGTCTGGGAAACCATCCAACTTAAATTTTTCTGTTTCTTTTAATATTGAGCCGTGAGTAATGCTGTTTCTTAGCATTGCTTTAGCAAACATTACTAAGAAAACTGTTTATCATAAGTAGAGCACAAACTTCTGCATTTATGCACAGAGAAATTAACCACTAAATCAATTAACATTCGTGAAAGTGCATTAACTGGTGCCCATAACCGATAATAAGTCCATAGTGACCAGTATGAGCTCAGGTATTAATAGATGTTACCACAGCGCTGTTACATTCTTCAGTCTGATTGGTTAGAAGGTGTTGATTGACCCTTTATAGGAGACTAATTCTTGGAATATTTATGTTGACAATCTAGGTCAGTTGAGTTAGGATATATGGCCAGTGTAGGGTAAAATATTTCCAAAAACTGTATACGTTTATAAAAGAATATGAGGAAAAACCACATAAAAACTTAAAAGAACATTTGTTTAGGATGAGAAGGTCCTTCACCCAATAAAGTGTTTTTAATTTTAAAAGCAGACATTGATTTAACACTTGGAAGGAGCCTCCAGTGTCGGAGGTAAAGAGAAAATTTTTCATTTCAACATCGGAGAGTCTTGAGGGCCGAGCACTTTGCACTTCAAATGTATCATGGTGACATTAGTAAACTGTTGTAGTATAAGAGGAATAAAATACTCCAGGATTTGCTGTTATAGGAGATTAATCAACTTCAGGTTGGTAACCGAAAGTCTGCTTTGACTGAGCCATATCTCACCAGCCCATCCTTGATTTACCTTCCTATTACAGCCTGCCTTGTTTGACTCGGTGATGTAATATGAAACCGGTGATGATTGACATGTGACCCGATGTAGTAATAATGCATGTTGCATCGAGGAAAAGATTATAGACAAAGCGTTGTGTGCTGTTTTTGCATGGAAACAGCGCTGCCTGGAGCACGTTCTGTGACTATATTATTGACTATCATAATATTTTAATAATTAAATCTATTGTGATCATTATTTTTATTTATTGCCCAGTCCCCGGCATATTTTATCCTTTGCTTTTAGCTGGACAGTTGGCAGCATTGATGCACTGTGTGACCAAAAGCGTTCAGACACCTGTCCATTTGTACTTGCTGAATATCCCATACCAGATTTAGTCCCCCTTTGCTGTTAGAATAACCTTCACTTTTGTGGATTTTGCTCACTCAGCCACAAGAGTATTATTGAGTTCAGGCAGTTGTGTCTGGTGAGGAGTCCTGGAGCGCAGGCGTCGTTCCAGTTCATCCCAAAGGTGTTCACTGGGGTCGAGGTCAGGGCTCTGTGCTCTGCGTGGGACACTCGAGGTCTTCCACTCCAACCTTGGCAAACTGTGTCTTCATGGAGCTCACGTTGTGCATGGGGCATTGTCATGCTGGAACATGTTCGGACCTCTTTGTTCCAGTGAAAGAAATTTGTAATCTTGCCGCACAAAAAAGGCATTCTAGACCACCGTGTGCTTCTGACTTTGTGGTGACAATTTGGGAAAGAACCACATGTGGGTGTGATGATGGGGTGTCCACAAACTTTTGGCCATATAGTGTGTATGAAGATGAGTCATGGGTTATGTCGCATTATTTTAATTAATATTTGACCAAACATCAATCAAAACTAGCATTAATTACTTTGTTTTGTTTCTAGTAGCTACGACGTAGTAATGCTGATGTTAGTGGCTTCTTAATGTTAATGTTCTTAATGCAATAAAATGTAAAGCGTTACTCGTTCACGTTATAGTGACAAAGCCTAATGGAAGGCTAAGGCAGATTTCTACCTTCTTTCTTAATGATTGATGGGATGGTTTCAACTCATGAAGACACCGATTCTTTTTTTTTTTATTGTTGTCGGAACGAAGGCGCCATTATCGATATCGCCTCATAATTAATCAGAGTTAGGCTACCGTCCTGCGGGATTATTGCAGTTTCCACAGTAACCTGGCACTGCCACTGTTACTCCATTCATTATAACCGTACCCTTGCTCAACTCGCAACCCGATCGTGATTGCACGCTCAGTTATTGTTTGCTGCTGGTGTAAAGGTAAGGTAAGGTACATAAAGGCATGTATGTTTTATTGTTGTTCTTGTTGTTGTTGTGTGTGAATACGTGTGACAGTTTGTCCTTTGTTTTGTTTTTACATGTATATAAAAGCCTACAGTGGGTTCAGGTAGTATTAAGCTGTCAGGATTTGGATACTGTGTGTGCCTGGTGTCTTATGTGTTTTCCTGTAGAGGGGTGTGTGTGTGCGTGCATGCGTGTGCGTGCGTGTGTGTGTGTGTGTGTGTATGTTGTGCAGATCCAGAGCTTAGGCTGTGACTCAGGCTGATGAGCTGAAGCTGCTGCAGTGAGGGAGAGAGAAAGTGTGTGTTTGTGTGTATGTGAGAGAGTGAGAGGGAGGGAGAACAAGAGAGAGAGGGAGAGAGAGAGAGAGAGTTACTGCACTAGAACCTCATCACTGAGACCCTCTCCTCCCTCCCTCCCTCCTTCTTTCTTTCTCCCCCTCTGTTTTCATCTCTTGCTTGCTCCCTGTCTCTCTCACACACACACGCACACGCACACTCTCTCTCCTCTCTCTCGTTCTCTCTCTTCATCGTCCCTTTCTCTGCTCCTTCCCTCTTCCAGCTGTCCCTCCCTTCGTTCCTTCGCTCCGTGCCGAAGATGACACGTCCAATTTCGAGGAGCCGGAGAGGGCCCCTCGGCGTGCACACGCTGCCCAGCGAGAGCCCCCGTGCCCGGGCTTTCAGGGACAAGACCTGCCCTTTCTAGGCTGGTTCTTCAGCCGGGCCTTAACTGCACTGGTCAAATCCGAGTGAGTACGCACACGCACACACACGCACACACACAGCATTGTTTTACAGAGACTGATTTAACTGCTACAGTCACAGGTGGTAGACAAGATGGCACGATTGCCACGGTTACTGTCACCAGGCAACGTTGATGGTGAACGGCAGTTATGCTGTAGCCATGCAGATGTAGTAGCGGTGGTTTCTCTTTCTCTCGGTCTCTCTGTGTGACTGAATGGGAATCAAGAATGAGAAGAGTGTGTGCGTGTGTGTGGGGGGCTGTGTGTGTGTGTGTGTGTGTGTGTGTGAGAGAGAGAGAGAGAGAGAGAGGGATGGAAAATACTGATGCTTTATCTTGTGCTTGTGGTTCATTGTGTTATTTCTGTGAAAGCAATATGCTGGGAATCCCCAGCTCTGTGTGTGTGTGTGTGTGTGTGTGTGTGTGTGTGTGTGTGTGTGTGTGTGTGTGTGTGTGTGTGTGTGTGTGAACTCCTCTTTGCAGATCGTTCCTTCTTACTGTGATGCTGCCTGACTCCAATCCCCTTGTTTTTAATGGCCATGTGTGCTGCATTGGTGCTCGGTCTGCATACACACATCGGCATTTACACGATTGATTCTGTTTGTGTGCGTGCTGTTTTATGGTTCTCGCAATAATCTGTGCTGTACAACTAGTTTGCCGTTCAAATATTTGCTTAGACACTGGGAGCAGATCTCAGATCAGCAGCGTTCTCAGTGTTTGACTGACAGCAAGCCCTCCAGTCCCCCCACCCACCAACCCACCCCCCCTTACTGCACTCTATGGCTATAAAGCAAGGACGTAGAGGAAAAAAACCAGAAAGGAGATGGTGATACGATATGGCGGGAAAAAGATATCAAATTGGTTGGACACAGATCGAGGGAAGAAATGCATTTCTATGGTAACCAGAGGGAGATTCATGTTCAGTAGCTACGTTTACATGCGAGCTAATAATCCATAAATAGGTAGATAGATGTGCTGAGACTTAAATCTGAAATTAATTTTAGATAATTGCTTTAATAAGGAGTTAAACAAACGATTAATTCATATGTAACCTGTTAAATGCATTTCCTTTCACATTTTTGCATATATTATTTGCATATCGAATTCGTGCGTATATTTATTGTGTTTTTATAATTTTAAAAAAAAATTATTATTGTTGAAATGTTTAATACAAATTGTATAAACTCATTAGATTTTTTTTTGCTTCAATTTGTTTTTTTTTTTTTTGTTGTTTTTTGTTTTTCTCCATTATGAATTTAAACATTTCTTTTTTTCCCCCCATCTTTCTGTCGCTGAACCTGATGTCATCAACACTTGTTTAAAATACAAGTCTTGGTTAACACGCCGAACCAACGTTTAGCTACTTTTTGCGATGGGAAGATGGCTCGTGCGATTCTGGTTGTTATGGTAACATTGGCAGGAAATGCTGCTCTATAGATGCGCATACAATTTAGCTCCGGTCTTGTTCTTTCTTCTACTGCATTCCTCTTCCGTTTCTCTCTCTTTCCTATCACACACTAGACTTTGTGCTCTGTCCATACTATGGGACGATTACTGCATCTTCCTGTTTTCGAGGAGGAGGAAAAACAGAACCCACATTTGCGATTCTTTTCTCTTTCGTGTTTCCCTCTGTCCCCCTTTTCCAAGCTTCCGTCTCTGTCACCTTGCATGAGTAAATGTGCGAGTATTTGCGTGGGGAGCGTGCAATGCCTTAAAAACCCATCTCGTATTCATCCGCACACCCCTCACTCTGGTTTCCCTGAATAACACAGGGATTCATTCATTCATTCATCTCACAACCTTTCCTGTTCTACCGTGTTTCCCTGTCATACGGTAAATCACACCGAGCTAACGAGTCTCTATCCTTCCAGTCTGATCAGTAGGCAGCGGCACGACTGAAGACGAGGCACACTGCTCAATTTGCAGTCAACTCACATCAGATCTGAGCACATCTGCTGTCAGCTTCAAAACTGCCAACGAACATATATACAGTACACGCTGAACCACCTCATGCTTTCTCTCGTGCGCCATATTATGCATTATTTCCCCTCTGTTCATCCACTGGGTGTTTTATTATGTGCCGCATCGACTAATGTATCTAGTTATGGAAGGGTTTTCTTTCCCCAATTTCCTCCCAATTTAGTCAGAGCCTCTCCCCTCGAGCTAGCGGATAGCGCCTTTCCAGCTGACAGTGCAGTATGCCATGGTGCAGTTGCTAATGTTTTTTATATACACACAACGATACTAGAAAACGACGGAGGACTCCTCTTGAGGTCAGTCACTGGGGGTCTTTTTTAGTAATGTACTCAGCATTTGGTTTTATGTGACGAGGCATCAAGTAGTCAACCAGACAGAACTTTACAGGTTTCCCCTTTGTAGTCATTGGGAATGTTGTCAGAGACTTCTTAGGGAAAAGTCTCTTGAAAAGCTCTTTAGCTTGTCACCTTTGTGTAGAAGAATTATTCTACCAATCTATAAGGGAGAATCAAAAAGTAAAGACAATCTTTGAAACTAGGTTATAACCTGGAGAGCAAAAGAGAAAGCATAGAGTGGAAACGTCCATCTTCTCTAGCGAAGAAGAAATTAAAAAGTTAGCCCTCCCTCAAGAAAATTGTTAACTTTTTCTTTTGGGACATAAAGGGGGTCTATTCTGGAACATTTCCAAGTGTATGGGTGAACAGTGAACAGGGCAAATTACTGTGCATTGCAGTGAAAAGAACTTAAACCTGCAATTTGCTGCAAAAGAAGAGGAATGATGTTCACAAAAAACACAATGTGTTGCAATGAGGCCATATGTACAATGCACATCCTCATACAGCAGCAGCGACAGTAGAGACAGTGCAAAGGCTCAGGTTCGAACGTCCTCCACGTCCTCCTTTACAACCCTCCACATCTTCGGTCCACTGAAGGAGGCGCTGCACAGTCGCAGATTCACCTCTGATGATGAAGTAACGGAAGCGGTGCTCACCTGGCTTCAGGAGCAGCCGAAAAACGTCTTCGCTGTGGGAATACAGAAGCTAGTCAAACGATAAGAAAAATGTGTCCTCTTGCACGTGGAAGAATGATCATGTTCTCACAGTTACTTCTATTAAATCCAGTAAATGTATTTTGCCTTTACTTTTTGATTCTCCCTTGTATTTAGGGAAGCCTTCTGTTTCAAGATTCTGTTCATCATGTAGAACCTCTGTAGGAAGCAAAGTACCACATCCAGAGAACCGCTGAAAAGTGCCATGGTGTTCTGTGTAAAACTCATTCTAGCTATTTTTTTCTTCCTTATATTACTTCAGGTAATCACTGATTTGTTGTATTTTTTCTCTCTCTCTCAACCATTATGTTCTTCTCACAAGAAAAATGTAAAAATCTACACAAGTGCTTTGTTACAGTACAGGTGTGGACAAACGATAAATTATTTAGCTAGCCCACTGCGTTAGCAAAAGCTCCAGTGTGCTGCAGAGTTCCCTCTAATTCTAATAAAAAGGCTATTTCTATACACCAGACTCTACTGCCATTTGAGCAGAAATACCCCATGAGCCTTCCAGACTGTGGCCGCTCTGCCCCTGCCTGGTTAGGATTAGCTGGCTATCCCGGGAGGACAACTCTCGGCAGCACCTCTATGCTAACAATATGATTATCAGACATGTTGAACGAGTAACATGGCTTGATAAGCTAATGCAGGTAATGCAGCTAGCTAGCGTTATTGAGGGTTGGGACTGAACTGGTGTGGAAATGGGACCATCTCTGTTTTGATTTATATTCCTGTTTGGGCTCCTTAAAAAACACAATTAAAAGTTAAGTGTACTGGTAGCTGGCCCGAACTGCACTGCAATCATCTGTCAGTTACTACAGTTAAATATCTTTTTTTTCTTTTTTACATTTTTGTGTTAGTGTTCTGCAGTAGATCTTATTTTTTCCTGCATGGGAGCATCATCAGAAGTGTGCGACCTGTTTCCAGTTGACAAGGCTAAAAACAGTTAGCTAATATAATATATTAACATGTAGCAAGCGAGTAGGCTTGGGAAAACTGACTGTAGTATTGCTAATCACTGATAGATTTTAACTATTGCAGTGACTGCCATGTCGGAGGATTTCAATGTCTGTTGGAAAATAAGGAGTCTGTAGTTTTAAAATCACCAAAATCATTTATGTTGTGTCTCTTATATTTTTCTGTTTAGCCTATTTTGTGTCCTGTACGTACCTCGATAACCTGCTCTGTGACTGATTCTGCAGTAGAGCAAGAAAACATGGTTCTCTGAAGCATCCTCAGCTTTTCTTGTCCGTGCTTGCCAGACCGATAAAGCTTCTCGAAACATGAACAGGGTTAGAAATTTAGAAAATGAAAGTGTTTTTGTTTTTTCTTTCTTTCTCCCCCCCTTTTCTTTTTTTTTTTCCAGCAGTACTACTTTGCCATGCAAGAATTCAGTAATTATCTCCGTTCAACACAGAGCAACTACACATGCAGAAAAGTTTTGTGTTCAGCTTACTTTCAGCAACCTTATTTTGATCTTTCTTTGTCAAGACTCCCACGGTTCTTCATATTCTTGCTTTTTAAAAGTGTTCAAGTGAATGCATCTAGGAAAAATCATTCTACTGTCATCCAGTGTGTAGTGCAGCAGGCGGTCATAAGAAGTTGTGAAGTAGAGCATTGAGGTGCATTACACCACCATGAAGTGCCTCAAGTCAAAATATAACTGCATACCATAAGAAAAATTGTTTGGTGACAGTCAGTGAAGATTTTAGAGATTTAAAACAGCAGCAACAACAACAACTATATTTTATGGTTGTTAACCCTAGTCATCCTCTGGGCAACTATGGGGGGGGGGGGGGGGTAGCCTGGACTTTACATCTGCTTGTTTTGTCCACTTCTGCAGTATGACTCCAAGGAAGTGGAAATATCGACAAAATGACAAATTTGGTACACTGTTGTGTCGCACTCTCTGCTCTGGAAGAAAAGCGCTATAAGTATTTTGTACTGCACCTCAGCTACCAATTATGTGCTTCCCCCGAGACCAGAACATTTGAACGTCCTTGATGGAGAGTCTTAACTGGCAGAACCAATTATATCTGTGATGTTGGGAAATCCTGACAGCACGAGACGATGTTTGGAGAGTTGCACCACTCAGGAACCCGTGGCAGAGGTGTCATGGTGTGTTTGTGTGAGACCGAGGTGTTGTCCTTCTCCTCACATATCGAGCAGAATCAATATGACCGAACGCTTTTGATTTATCCGGCAGCCCATTTTTCCTCCCAATGATTAGAAGCTAAATGTGGCGCACAGGCAGGATTAGTTTGTGTCCGCGCACCCGGAAGCTAAATAAAGTGCTGCAGGTGCATTTCAAAGTTTATGCACAAGAAGCCGTGTCCAATTCGGCTTTATCTTCACCTTCAAATCTTACAGAGTGATGGTGAGCTGAGTTTTACATGCACTCTCTCTCTCTCTCTTCCTCTCTTTTACTCCTCTCTTTTTACTTTTCTTTCCCACCTCACCAACGTTGGAGTAAAAATAGACTTCCAGCTTGAACGAAATGAATTTTAATACTCTGATTTTGCGCTCATATCATCCTGCATAAATAATGCAACAAGAGCTGTGAGAAAGAAACAGCCTCAGGAAGCATGATCTCAGTTGGTGTTAATTGCTAATCATAAATCCCAAAACAGGATGTTTAATTAAGGCAAGACTGCAGCATTGTTTGGGGAGAGAAGCGTCTGCAAGTCGCTTTGGATGAGGATGTCTGTCAAGTGCTACTGATGTAAATGAAATCATTCCTAATCTCAGTGTTGCTCAGATTTTTATTCATTTATTTATTTAGTTTTGTAGCAGGCTATTTTCTCTTTGGTAATGGTTGGTTTCCTATGTGCTTGCTACGGTCTCTAATTGGCATATGAGCTTAGCGGGTCCCTGCTGTATGGTTCGCAGTGTAACAGCCATTTTAGTGAGACTTTTTAATGACCAACTTGCGTGTTTGTGCTCTGCTGGCAGTGTAGTAACTGTCATGGATGTGGGAAAGTTTGTGTTTCAAAAACAGTGTCAAAAACAAAAAAAGTTTGCAGTTTGAGCTTCATGCTAAAATCCACACAATAGTAGGGTAAACAAATCGAACGCCGGTGTGTTCTCGGAGCCAAGCTTAAAATAGAAAAGACTGTGACTCATTCACTTGTATCTTGCTGAGGAATGTTTGGCTCTTGTTAACAGCCGATCTTATAACAAGTGTGAGACATGTTAAACTATTGAGACCAAAGCTGCACAGTGTTTGTCTAGCAAGTTTTTTTTCCTTTGGAGCTCAGGTAGTGCACTGCCAAAAAAATGTCTCTATGTTTTTAATGTGCAATCATATATACAGTTGATCCTCTCATTAGTGGACTAACTGGGGGGAGAGGTTGTCCGTTGATTCAAATAGTCCGATGATATGAAGTGTTTTAGTGGGGGGGGGTTAAAATAATGGAAATACAAGGAAAAACACCACTAAGGTCTATAAAAGTGCTACCCAAGTACTGTACACATGACAAGGAGCATAACGACCAACATAAACAGGTAAGTACATTGAGAAAACTTTGAGGTGAAAACACCAAATAATCGCCGAAAAAAACATTATAGCTTCACAACGACCACGGCTCAGACGACGCTTGTAAGCACCTAGTAGCACGCACGCCGCCACCACCTAGTGGACAATTGCTGAACTACTGGACTCAGTTCGCAACACCCAGGATTTTTAAACTTTCGTGCCCGACATTCCGGCTAATGGATTTTGTCCGTTGCATTCGATATCCGTTAATGCGGTGTCCGTAGGTGAGAAGATCAACTGTACATGGTTTTCTCCTTGCACATTGATGCTTCAGAGCTACCCAGTCTTGTTAGTACAAATTTGGTTAGTTTCCAACCAGAGCTACAACCCAGACGTAACTAACGGCTAATGGAAAGGTTTTTTTTTTTTTTTTTTTTTTTTTTTTTTTTACTGCTAATTTTTCTGTAAATATCCGCCTCGGACAGCGTCTGCTTTTTCCAGTAATGTTACACAGACATCCTGGGGTGGTTTAGGACACAGTCTGACTTGGTGTCATGCAAAAATTAATCGTTATGGGAGCAGTCATTTTGGAAAAGCCTTGGACTGATCCATTCGGAGTTAATCAAGCCTAAGCTCCAAATGGTTTCTGTCTACATGGGTTGAAAACATGGGCATGGTGAGTATGAAGTCTGAGTTTGAGTTTATGGTTACTGGTAAGTAATGATCATTAAAGTATAGCACCGTTTGGAATTCTCAATTCTGATTGGTCAGAAGGTGTCGATTAAATTTCTACAACAGTAGCTCTGACAATAGCTGGTTGCAACTCAAACTGCTGGTTTGTATTAGCACGCTCGTTCTAAAATGTTATTGTGTCTGTAATAACAACTAAAACTTTAACTTGTCTGGCAGACAGTCATTTAGCCTTTATTTAACCACAAATTAATCCATAAAAATATTCTTTAAGTGAAAAAAGTGACTATGAGGGCAGTATTGACCAGTATTTAATTCAAAGAGCCCTGATGTCTGCAACATATAGAAAATAAGTGTTTAAAGAAAGGGATCAGTGCATCCCATCACAGTTCAGTCAAACAAAGTATGCTTGCTTATAATTATGACCAAAATTGCTCAGCTAATTTTTCGTGCACTGCATATACCCAAAAATATGTGGACACCTGGCTGTTACGCCCGCATGTTCCTGTTGAGCATCTCGTTCCAGATTTAGTCTCCCTTTGCTGTTCTAATCACCGCCTGTCCTCTGGGAAAGCTTTCCACTCGATTTTGGAGCATGCCTCTGGGGATTTTGTCCATTCAGCCCCAGGAGCATTTATGAGGTCAGGCACTGATGATGGGTGAGATGATGGGCTTGTGGTGCAGTCGGCATTCCGATTTATCCCAGAGGTGTGCAGTGGGGTTGAGATCAGGGCTCGGGGCAATCCTCTCATATTCTTTCACGCCAATCTTGGCAAACCAGATTACAAGTTCAAATCCCGACGATGCCACAGTCATCCATGGCTGGGATCTATGGGAGCAAAATTGGCTTTGCTCTTAGGCTGGGTGGTATATTAACGTCTCTGTTAACTTCTCAGTCACTCAACATCAATCACAGCAATCGTGAGTGTCCGTGTGTTCATGCATGTGGAAAATGGCAGACAGTACTTTTCCTCCCAGTGTGTCATGCTGCACTCTCAATTGATTTGGCTGCCCTAATGGGTCTTGAAGGAAGCAAGTGTTATATTTTACCCTCTCTGTTTGGTGGCTTTCTTTAGATAGGGGAGGTCTGGCTGAGGGTGGCAACTGTAGCGCTTTAGCATGACAACCTAGTGAATGGCTGAATGAATGAGAATCTGCTGAATGAATGGCTATCCAGGAGGCAAAGCCTGCATCTTTAACATTCACCAGCTATGAATCACAGTTTTAGAAATGCTTCCTGCTGACTCCACGCATTATCATTCTTTGGCTCTATATCAGGCAAAAGGGCCTCCCACACACACACATACACTAGAGGACATCATCCTCTCTAGACAGGATGCATGCTGCAGACACACCCCCACACCATAAGACTTTTTCACTCTATTCATTTACTTGAGATGATCATATCTATTACTAAACAATTAAACCGTTAACATGAGCTAATACACAAATCTACAGAAGCTCAAAAGCACTCGCACTAAAACAACTCGGCACTCTGAATCCTGCAGTAACAAGTGCAGGAGGTTCAATAAAATATGTCATCATTTGTTTAAGCAGCAGCTTCCAACTGAACCCAAGGAGAGCTCACGTCTAGAAGTTTTAATTACTTTTGTCTCACTCCTGATGGAACTTCCCAAGCCCTTATACATCGCAGTTGTAATTTCTTTTTGTATATTTACGTAAGACATGCTTGTTCTGACATTTGCTTCTTTTTTTATTCAAATAAACACTTTGGTAAAAATTTGTATACACAAATTTATGTTCAATTTGAAACCACATACATCATACAGCGTACTATCCCTCTCGGTTTCCAGTAATCTTCTGTGTTCAAAATTCAGAAGGTGGTCATGTCAAGGCGGGCAAAATACCAGAAATGGGAACAAAGTATTTAACGTTTGGGGATATTAAATCTCATCTCATCTCATCTTCTACCGCTTAATCCTGTTCAGGGTCACAGGGGGAGCCAATCACAGTTGACTTTGGGCGAGAGGTGGGGTACACCCTGGGCAGGTGGCCAATCCACCACAGGGCCGACACACAGAGACAGACAACCATTCACATTCACACATGCAGGCAATTTAGAGTAGCCAAGTAGCCTAATCCCCTCTGTGCATGTCTCTGGACTGTGGGAGGACACCGGAGTACCCCGAGGAAACCCACACGGACACAAGGAGGACATGCAAACTCCACACATGAAGGCACCCAGATCGAACCACTATACCACCGTGTCCCCCCGGCAGGTTAAATATGGAATTATAATGATGATGCTGTTGGACTTTTTATGCACACCATTATAGCGCTATTAACGTGCAAAAGATTGCTATTTAACGTTGTGATTTTAAACAGCAACAAGTATGCAGTATGGAACTGGAAAATATTTCAGGGGTTCAAGCCCCTACTCCACACAGTGCCTTTGTAAATACACTGCAACTACCTGTTCATTTCTGGAGGAAGGTTGATCTTGCTGGTACATCATGGTAATGATATGATTACGATCATGATATTCAGTTGGCTGACAATATGAATGGTCATATCGCAATAGCGATATTTTATCCATATATCACCTGCCCTAGTCTGTTCATATCAGTCAAACAGGTAAGTGGCTGGGACAAAACTGCATTCTCTGTGTGATTGTGTTACTGTTATAAAACACTGTTTACATTACAGTATCAGTGATGTCAACTGTAAAGGGATATTTATTGGTGATATTGCCAGGCAGGATTTTAAATTGGTAGACGTGTAATCAGAATCAGAATCGTGTTTATTGGCCAAGTATATGAGCGAACACATACAAGGAATTTGATTCCGGCAGATGGTG
>JAQLOM010000017.1:6455101-6469745 GCA_030068315.1 Chrysichthys thysi
ATTTTTGTTTTGAACCTGTATACAGTAATCCCCCGCCTACCATGGGGGTTATGTTCTGCCAGTGAAAACCCAATATTCCCATGACCTTCATGTCCGTGTATGCAAACTTCTAACCACAACTGTATATAGGCAGCTACTAATGTAATTTTCCTGACTTAACGATGTTACCATAACAAATGAGAAGAAACATCTGCTAGATTTTACAGCTGATGCATCAATAGACTGTATAATTAATATAATCAATAAAATGTTAAATCAAATAACACACTAAGCAATCCATTACCATAGCAGAGGCAAGAAATTGAACAGAATAGCCACTGCATTGGGGTGAACTCAAAAGCCCATAATAAAACCTGAAATTATGTAGCCGAATCTAATCATACATCATTACGAAAATGTCAGAGCTTTGATCATCATTGCTCACACTAGGACTTGAAAAGGAATGGGATGTGTTGATTCATTCGGATATCCCATGACCATATCATATAATGATAATAATAACTCTACCCCATTTTATTATAACACTCTTATTCTCACTGTCAGAAAAATGGCAATAATGTAACTCCCCAGTGCCCTGCCTTTATCTTTTGCCTTTGTATTATGATCACGCACACAAGCCCAGTTGTTTTCAATGACAGATGATGATGATGGCATTTAGACTGACTCATTTTCTTTTTAGGTTATGTACTCCTTTATATGACAGTACTATTATATTATCTGTGTTAAATGGGCTTTATTCGTAAGGGTTATATTGAATGTGTGGGGGTGTGTGTCCTCCCCTTAGACCATCAATGCCATGGAAAATAAGATGAAGAGTCTGGAGCAGCGTATTGCTGAGCTCTCGGAGGCCAACAAACTGGCAGCCAACAGTAGCATCTACACCCAGAAGAACATGTAAGAGATTAAGACTCTGATAGATAGCCTAACAAGCTCAAATCAAATCAAAGGGAGCAAGAATGTAACTCTGTATGTTTTGCTGGGCCATTATATGTGTGTGCTGGGCAGGAAAGCGCAGGAGGAGATGATCTCCGAGCTGCGTCAGCAGAAATTCTACCTGGAGTCACAGGCAGGAAAGCTGGAGGCTCAAAACGCCAAGCTGGAGGAGCATCTGGAGAAGATGAGTCAGCAGGAGCAGAGCAAGAAGAGCCGGCTGATGGAGCTGGAGGCCAGACTGCGCGAGGTCAGAGAGGGCTGTAGGAGAATTTGAAAGGCAAATAGTGGGCTTATGCAGAACAAGGCCTTCGTTTACAGAAAGGACGGCAATTCAGGAACATGTGTTAGATATTATAGCTCTGGATATTCTGCATATGTTCTAAAATCACACTCCAGCTACTTGGGTTTCCACAGAGATTTCTTTATATTGCATAAGCACTAGTGCAGACTCCCTAATGCCTTTGACTCTTAATGGTTTCCCCATATCATGATGCTGATGCTGTTGCATGAAACTTTACAAGCATTCTTGAAAGGGTGCAAAATAATTACCGTGAATAAAGGGGAAGAATTCTGACACGGAGTCATAGAATTGCTGTTTCTGGAGCCTGGGCCTGATTGCAGACGTTAGAGTCAGGTCTCGGACAGTGAACTTTGTTTGGCTGAGTGAAATTACTGTTGATTAGGAACCTAGATTCAGTTCATTTCATCCAATGAGTTCAATGCCATGGAGGTGGCATCATCACCTTGAAAAGTCAGCTCAGATAAATCAAGGGGGTTTGAATATGGAATAGTTTGAATTTGACTGAAAATCATTGTAATTAAAATTCTGCACAGTTAATTTTTTATGCCATATGTTGTGAAACACCCATACCTGATTACTATATGGTTCAACACTCGAACAGGTGGGAACGTGGGCTGCTCATTAACATCACCAGCACTTTGTCAGAAACAGACCAATATAGTGAAATGGAGAAGTGAGAGAGAAAGAGATGGATGTTTGAGTGGTTTTAGTCATCCGGGTGATGGCTGTGAATGGTATAAATGAGATCAGCGCATCCCTGAACAGCACAGGACAGTGACTTATGTTGTGTTATAATCTCAGAGACACTTTGTCACTCATAAAAGGAGCTTCATCACTTCCACTGAACTCTTCTGAAATTGTCTTGCTGTTCAGTCTGTATGATTCACAAGTATGAAGTCATGAAACTTGTTCACTTTATATGACACTGACAAGAGAGAGTACAGGAACAGGGATGACAGAGACGTAGGGAAAACATGAGAGCGAGAGAATGGCATAGTCTCAAAGCTGGACAGGATGCGTAGGAAGAGGAAGAAGGTACACAGAAGAATGATGACTGGTTTGTTGCTAACAAAAAAAAAAAAAGAGTTTTTGTTCTGAGTTACACAATTCTGAATAATAGTGTGACTCAGGACTCAAACAGCTGTATTGAAACGTAGCTGAATTGAAAGGGCCCCTGTAGGTGATTAAGCGATTACACTCATTACTGTTCGTGTCATGAATAGATGGGTCTGGAGCACGAGGAGCAGAAGCTGGAGCTCAAAAGGCAGGTGACGGAGCTGACGCTGTCCCTGCAGGAGAGAGAGTCTCAGATCAGCAGTCTACAGGCGGCACGTCATGCTCTGGAAAGCCAACTACAACAGGCCAAGACCGAGCTGGAGGAGACCACGGCCGAGGCTGAGGAGGAGATCACTGCTCTTAGAGTGAGACACATGCACATACTCATACTATACAGGGTGAAGGAAATAATTACACCTTTTAGGTTTCCACTCAGCATTCTTTTCAGCTCAGTGAAGAGTTTTGCCAGATTCATTGGTGCGTCACGGTAAAATCTGATTTGCTATGCAGTTTAACAGAACGGCGTTTATGCAAAAGACTCCGTCTGCCACACTGCATTAAGCAAGTCGGCTAGAAAAATGTTTCAAATGACTAACCCAAACAAATCCAAGCAAAGACTTTCTAAACAATACATCATACAACAAATGTAAGAAATAATAATTTCAGATAATATCTGAACACTATTAGGAAACTTAAATCATATGAAGCTGTTTACGCCAGTTGGTACTAGTTAGCTTGCTTTTCTTATGATTAACCAAACAAGCTAGCCAAGTATATTTGTTTAGTACACTTTACTGTCTACAGTTGTTTGTGTAGTGGTTTGCTCAGGCAAGCAAACTTGTGTGACAAAATGAACCTCTTGGAGGAGGATACTGTATACAAAGGTGTAGTCGTGAAAAAAGGTCCTCATCATCCCATAATCAAAATGTTTTTGTGAAATTAATTTGCAGGAGAAGACAAGAAAATCTTGTTCTGTGTAAATAGGTAGTTATTTCTTAAAGAAACGAAGCACGGAGAGGCTCCCGAGACTAAATCTTTGTCCTTTGTCTTTATCAAAATCCTTTGATATAAATTACGACATAAAAAACAGTGATTGTTTACGTCCATGTTAAATGTTTTGGAACCTATTGTATTGTTTGGATACCTGTTGTAGAGTGACGCACACACTTTTCTGTTCATCACTAATACTCACGCACACCATTCTATCATACTGTATCATGTTGGACCATACCGGTCTTAAAGTGACCTACACGCATACACAAATATGCATTCCCAAAGTTTTCCATTCTCTTTGTTCAGGCTCACAGAGATGAAATTCAGCGCAAGTTTGATGCCCTGAGGGACAGCTGCTCGGTATGTAGCTCATCCGTAATCATCCATAACGACAGGATTACTAATGATCTCATGATCTTTGCATCCTGTATACATAAAACCCATCCCATCTAGAATCCCTGAGACCGTTTAGCTGATCAGGATGCGATTGGTGGTGTGTCTTTGCAGGTGATCACAGACCTGGAGGAGCAGCTGACCCAACTGACCCAAGAGAATGCCGAGTTGAACCGGCAGAACTTCTACCTATCCAAACAGCTGGACGAGGTGACAGACGAGAGCGAGGAAAGGCTGCAGCTCAGCCAGGATGTAGAGCGTCTCCGCCGAGAGGTGGCTGACAGAGAGATGCACCTGAACAATCAGAAACAGGTAGACCACCCACACACTTTAGGAACCAGAATTAGCCGTCTTAAGAAATTTCTGTCGTAATCCACAACTTAATGTCATCCATACTTTTGTCCTAAGAACATTGAGACCCTGAAGACGACATGCAGCATGCTCGAGGAGCAGGTGGTAGAGCTGGAGACGCTGAATGACGAGCTTCTGGAGAAAGAGAGACAGTGGGAGAACTGGCGCTCAGCCCTGGAGGACGAGAAGGAGCAAGCGGAGCGACGCACACGCGACCTTCAGCGCCTCCTCGACAACGAGAAACAGAACCGACTACGTGCTGACCAGCGCAGCACTGAATCACGCCAGGCTGTGGAGCTGGCCGTGCGTGAGCACAAGGCTGAAATCCTCGCCCTCCAGCAGGCACTCAAGGAGCAGAGGCTCAAAGCTGAGAGTCTGTCTGATACCGTGAGTCATACACGTCCACACTCTTTTCCATCTTTCAAAAGTCTCTTACTGACTCATTGAATCTCATCACTCATCTTTTTTCTGTATACTTGGAGCATTAGTTATTCGAATTAACAAAGGAGTTTCTGCTCCTGTGTCACTGTACCCCAGATACTGAGCTGTAATTGATGGATGCTTAGCAAGTGCTGAGATAATTATGGATCCCACTAGCTATTCCTTACTAAGCCTACAACTGACATGTGGTATTCTACTGCCGATATAATAAAGTATTTACAAAATCAGTTATTATAATATTATAATAACTACTTCTGGTAATTAAAAATGTGTAAAAATAGACTAAAATTTCAAAGATACTTTTTTCTTCACTGTGAATGGTCTTTCAAAATCACGTTAAAGGAATACTGCAATGTTTTTCAACCTACTTCTAAACGCGTGATGAAATGTAAAGACATTTGTTGAGTTCTGTCAATAAATGTGTGAAACGCACAGCTCTTAAACAAATATCTATAACCATATTCAGGTTCATCCAGCGTTCCATTATTGGTAAATCCAGTTACTTACACTTTCCAGAAGGGTTGTGGTATCCATACTCAATCAGGCCTACATAGCTTACATAAATTCCTCACTTAAAAAAAAAAAAAGTAGTTTAGTCTCTCAGGGGATGAATCATACACATTTGTAGCATAGTTTCCAAATACTTTTTACTTAAAGACTCAAAGAAAATGAATATTTCATTTGACCTGTCTTAACAGTCTGGAAATCTTTTAGTGCCTTGTATCTGAGCTTCACTGCTTCTGTTTCCCCCTACAGCTGAATGACCTGGAGAAGAAGCATGCCATGTTGGAGATGAACGCTCGCAGCCTCCAGCAGAAACTAGAGACGGAGAGAGAGCTCAAGCAGAGGCTGATGGAGGAGGTTGGTCTCGCACACACGCACGCAACATGAATTCACCTTTTGGTCCATTTGCCGAGCCAACTATCAACATTATCTTGTTCTGGCATTGTAGAACTTGAGACAGGAAATAATGCAACACGTTCAACCAATCATATTGTTATATATGAGGTTTAGTTATTTGTCAGTGTGGATTTGTAGTTAAAGGGATTAGTTTAGTTGATCCTTGTACATATTTGACATCTCAGCAAGGAAAGCTGCAGCAGCAGATGGACCTCCAGAAGACCCACATCTTCAGACTGACTCAGGGTCTGCAGGAAGCACTGGACCAAACCGACCTGCTCAAGACTGAGAGAACAGACCTCGAGTACCAGCTCGAAAATATACAGGTATACACACAAACACACACTCACAAACACAAACACTCACACATTTCTTATCATCATTTAGTTTCCTATATCGCATTCCCAGCTCTTGTTACACCATTTACCAACCTTTTTCCGCTAACTAACTGTGCTGAGCGGATAATCAAAAGCCCTTTCAAAGGCATGAATCATTGACGACTCCTCAGGGATGAATGCAGTGTATTGATTCAGATAGAATGAGATAGACTAAGAAGTAGTGAAGCAGAGGCTCTGACTAGATCCTGACTCCCACAGTCTGAGTCCAGGCTGTAATTATACTCTCCTACATACGCTCAGCTCACAGGATTAATGATCTGTTGTTCTTGCTGTCCTCTGCAGATACCTCATAAATGCATCACATTCGCGCACGTACTCAGAAAGACAGCGAGGCTGTGAGTGCATTTACTGTATGCTGACAGTACAGATGGGTTTCAGGGTATCCAGAGAGGCATTTTAACTTGCTGCATGACAGAATGACTCATCGCTAGGGTTAAATCGTCCATTCCCACCTCAAGACGCTGGTTAGTGGTGTGTATATCTAAACACAGACCAGTAATCTGGTAATAAACCAGGAAAGTAGTAGTAAGGAACTCCATGATCAGGTTATTCTGTCCGATTCTGCAATGCTGCATTCTGTGATAGAAGAGCTACACTGAAAACGTATGTACAGAAAACAGATGTGCCTTGCTCTGCTGCCAGATGATTGGATAATTGCATGAAAGTCCTGGTGTACAGGTGTTCCTATTAAAGTGATTCTACAATGTATGTAGCTGTCCTATTGTCACAAGTGAATCCATTTTAGCTAATCCACAGTAAACACTGTGGATATTGGATCATTAGGTTAGTATTGATATTTGGTTGATGCTTTTTGGATGAAGAGAAGCGTAAAGGATAATGTGTCCATTATGAGGAATTGTCCATCCGTCAAGTCGTTATCTACACCACTTATCCGTCAGCGTTGTGGGGAAGCTGGAGCTAATATCAGCTGGCATCGGGTGAGAGGCGGAGTACACCCCAGGAAGGTTGCTAACACTCACATTCACACCTATGGGCAGTTTAGAGAAGACAGTAGACCTAATCTGCATGTCTTTGAACTTTGGGAGGTAACCGGAGCACTCAGAGATGCCCACATGGACACTGGGAGAATGTTGAGGAATTATTGTAATGTAAAAAAAAAAAAACTGTTCTGAAGATAGCAATGCTCTATATCTGTTCATCTGCCAGTGTTAGAATCTGATTTCTGGATTTACTGCTTATGCCTTTACCAACGAGTGGAGATTATTTCTTATTATCAAAGGGCATCTTACAGATTATCCCATTCATATTTCAACCAGTGAGCTGTCTCTGCTCATACCATTTCAGAATAAACTCAGTGATTCAAACTAAGCAGCTTTCATTAATTTCTTCTTCTCTCTAGGCCGTGTACTCTCATGAGAAGGTGAAAATGGAGGGCACGATCTCTCAGCAGACCAAACTCATCGACTTCCTTCAGGCCAAGATGGACCAACCCATCAAGAAAAAGAAGGTTTGAGGCATAGAACAAGAAAACAAAGCTTATTTATTACCAAACGCAATTAATCTTCTGGTAAAAAAAAAAAAACCCTAAGATGTAACTTTGGTGTGATTTTGTTGTTTACCAGCCTTAATACTGGAGTCATTTATAATTGTTTGGGTGAGGAAATCAATTAGGCTTCAGAGAATGTTAAGTGGAAGGCTATTTCCAGGAATATGATGCGACAGTCTCTATGTGGTCACGTCTTTTAGGGTATTTTCGGCCGTCGGCGAGAGGACATGGTTGCTGCCGGTAACGGGGCAGTGGGCATGCCGCAGGGGCAGCCAACAGTGCCCATGCAGTACAGCGACATGAAGGCGGCACTGGAGAAGGAGCGAGCACGGTGCACTGAGCTGGAGGAGGCCCTGCAAAAGATGAGGATAGAGCTGCGCTCACTGCGAGAGGAGGGTAAGGAGCAAACACTTACTATCTGTGTGTAACTATATCCAATTTACTATGCAGTGTAGTATCTTCAGGGTCTCGCAATAGGTAGTGTATGAACTGTATAACCAAGTGGCTTGAGAATACCCATAATGCACCGCATTGTTTGGTCCATAGGCTTGACACAGTAAAATAATTGTGTGGATAATGAATTAGCTAACATTGTTTTTCCTACAAAACATGATTAGTGTCACAGGATAATGAACAAACCCACATAATGTGGTGTACAAAATCATTTATGTTCCCTATAATAGTGTTCTATGTAGTGCGCCTGATTTCCAGTGCAGTGAATAGTGAGTAGAGGACCACTTTTACAAAACAGTGTCTATTCTTGTTTCTTTTTCACCTACCCCCCCCCACCCCCTTAACAATCTCACTTTAATTTCCTCTTTTTTTCCTGACTCATTCTTTTTTTGTGTCAAATCCATGTTTGTTTTCTCAATAGGACGGATGTAGTCCTGTAATCAGCTTTCATTCTTGTATTTTGTATTTTGCTGTTCAGCATTTAGATTTGCATTTAGATCTGGAAACAAAAAATCTGAATAAATCAGCAGAAAAAGAAAGCATCAGATACTTTTTGTTTTCAGTTCGTTTGTTTGTTTTTTTCATCCATGTTGCTGATATTTAGTTTCATATTGCACTACTTGTACACATCTGCAATTTTCAAAGCTTGTTTTCTTCACACACCTTTTGGAGATAAGATAGGGTGAATCCTCTCGGTTTCCCTTTTATTATGCAGTATGGGCTCAATGGGGTTTTAGAAACTACTCTGTGCACTGGATTTTTTTTTTTTTTTTTTTTTTTAATAAAATGTCATTTAGGATTCATAACTGTTAACATATGGATGTGTAATATTGCTTTTGGGACACACATTTTGTTTTTAATATTTAATTGTAGAAAATGAATTTCCTAAAATTGGAATGCATTCGTTTAATCAGACGTCTTTCTAAAAATAATACTGGATAGCATTTTAAAGAGAAATCTTAAATGTGAAAATAGTTCTGACAGGCTTGCACACAATTGGTAGCACGACAAAGATCTTGTGATATATTTTTATGGCATGTTATCTTTTATCATTTGCGTCTCCTGGATGCACCTACAAATCCATTTTCATCCCACTGCCTTCTTCCGTTTGTACAGAATTTGACTGATCATGTTTGGATTCTTTCCAGCGGCTCACTTCAAGGCCCAGGAGCACGTGGCCCCCTCCACGCCGGCCTCGGCCCGTCACCAGCTCCTCATGTCGGCCATCGTTAAGTCTCCTGAACGGCAGCCAAATCCCAGCAGCCTGCTGAACCCCGCCAGCTCGGCCCGACGCAAGGAGACCTCCACTCCTGAGGGTGAGCCGCAGCACTTGCTCTGGGACAGGAAGGTTTAATTACGAGCGATGCGCTTTTAATTATTCTCAGAAGTTTTTTGGGATGCTAGTTTGATATTTTCTGATGCAACTCTGACGAACCTGATTAGATTATCAGTCTGTTGCTCGAGCTGAATTTTTTTCTGATGTTCTGAAACCATCTCAAGCTCTTTCAACACTCGTCTCCGTCTCCTACTTTGCCTTCTTCCCTCTCCGGCTTTGTAAGGAACATTCAGTTTGTCTGTTCACCTTACCTGTGTGCTCTGTTGCTGTCTTCCCACTCTTTGTTTGTCTCTGTGAAGCCTGAGACCTTTTTGTCTTCTCTTATCTCTTCTGCTCTTTTCAGAGAAGAGGAGGGTTACATTCGAAAGTAAGTCTCTCGCTCTTTCTTTGCCTCCCCTCTCCCCGCTTTTTCTCTCGTCTCCCCTCTCCGAAGGCTGTTCCTTATCAGCTCATCTATCTACTTGAGGAGACCCAGTTTGTGGGGCAGATTTATGAAGCTATGCACTTTAGAGTTACTCCCTCTGTCTAGGAGTATTAGTTTATCTATAGCTGACTTAGTATTTAGACTTTAAATCTTATATAAATAGAGCAATATGTAATATGTTATGATGTGTATTATACTGATTGAAAAAGCATTTCCTTTTATAAGTTGTGCCAACACCGCACAAGCATAAACACAAAAAGCAAGTCTAAATAACAAAAAGTAAATGATAATATTGTTGTACTGCGATGGACTGGGGACTTGCCCCAGGCCTCTCGCCTCGAAGTCAGCTGGGATTGGCTCCAGCTTTCCCCCACGACCCTGAACAGGATTAAGCGGCAGAAGACGAATAATATTGTTGTATTGAATGTTGCATTGGTATTTACAATACTTTGTGGATTTACATTCATACAGTTCAGGCAAATGTCTTGTCGCCGCTGTGTAGCCGGTGGTGTAGACAAGAATTCATTTCCGTGGAGAACGAGGAAATATTTATAAATAAAATCACTGTGTGATCAGTACAATTAAATTTATAAATGCAGCATGTTCATGCATTTTTTTTTTTTTAGGTGGGGCAACCTTGCCATAGTATTAATGTACAAGTACAACAATACAATAGGTATTGGTATTGATTCAACAGAAAATTATTAAAACAACAAAATAATAATAATAATAATAATAATAATGAAGGCACGTGACATTTTAAGTTTTATCCAGTAAAATCCCCATATCCTCGATAGCTAGATGCTAGTAGCTTCAAAACAGAAATCTACTACATTGATCTTGATCGCTAAATCCTGCATCTCACTGTGGTGCCGGTCACCAATAAAATGTGGTTAAGCAAACTAAGAGTCATTGTTGCCATAAATGGTTAAATATGGACAAATCATAATGAAGTCCTTAATGACGTTTTATGAACATTATGACACAATTACTGCATAAAACAGGGTAATACTGTCTCCAGTATAGCTGTAGAACTGCGTAAGGAGGTGAAATAGTTTTCTGTTGTCTGTGCATAGTGGAGTAAGCCTCTCTCTCTCTCTCTCTCTCTCTGTCTCTCTCTGTGTCTCACTCTGTGTCTCTGTCTCTTTCTTCTCTGGCCCTAGCATTGCACCATCCTTTGAGTCTCTCACTAAGTGCACCCCTTCATGCTGTTTCTTTCAGTTTCTCTCTGCATCGAAGCTCTCGATTGTCTTTGATCTAATAATCGAGAATAGACTGCCATTTCCATGAAGCATGCAGTGCCCTGCCACTGGCTTCAGAATGAGATTGCACTTCTTATTTTCTTTTTTTAATAGCTTTGGCAGTTGTTTTTAAAATCGCTTTTAGGACTTCAGTCCTCCCCAATCCCCCTTCCTCGAGTTTTTGCTTGTTTTCTTTTTTTTCTTTCACTCCTCTACTGTCTTTGTTTTTTCTTCTCCCTTTCCTTTTTCTTCCCCCCGGAGTGCACGGATCTCTGCATGTGAATACCATATGTAAAAAACGAACCCAGTCTTTTCCTCTCCCTGGTTATACGTGCACTCACCAGCCACTTTATTAGGAACACCTGCTCATTCATGCAGTTATCCATTCTATCAATTATGCGGTCCAAGTGCAATGCGTAACATAAAGCAGATGAAGGTCAAGAGCTTTACTTAATGTTCAGTAGCAAATACGACACCAGAGGACCACATCAGGTTCCACTCTTGTCATCCAAAAACAGGAATCTGATGCTACAGTGGGAACAGGATCACCAAACAGGACAACGGAAAATTACAAAAGGACTAGGCGATGGTTTGCTCTCCAGTTTCTTCGGATTCCTATTCTTGACTGAAAGGAGTGGAAACCTGATGGGATCATCTTCTGTCGTAGCCCACCTGGCTCAAGTGTCAGCATGATGTGCTTTCTTAAATGCTTTTCTGCTCAGGACAGTTGTAAAGAGTGGTTATTAGAGTTGTCTAAACAATACTGTAGTTATTGTGGCTGCTTCCCATTCTCATCCTTTTTGTTTTTCACACTATTCTGTGTCAACTCTAGACCATTGGGCCTGAAAAGTTAAGGAGATTAGCAGTTTCTGGAATTCTCAAACAACCATTTCACAGTCAAAGTCACTGAAATCTCCCGTTCTGATGTTTGATGTGACTGCTTTATGCATGGTTTTATGTATTGCACTGCCACCACACGATTGCTTGATTGGATAATTACATGAATGAGCAGCAGTACATGTTACTATTAAAGTGACTGGTGAGTGTTCTGTTTATAGGCTTTGGCATATATTTAAGAACTACAATCAGGCTGAACTGGTTTAAAGTGTATTAGCTGTACTCCAAGCAATGTACATATTTAAATTTAAATGCAATTTATTTTCTGCTTAACTTAAAAGCCTGTGGATACTTGAAGCTTCGCATTTTCGTTTTTCTGTATACTTGTATATGGAAGATGACAATAAAGTTCACTTTGACTTTGACTTTGAATGGGAAGATAAAAGAATTTACCTAAAACGTGGGGTGCTAAAGAAAGCACAAAACATGATAAAGCATGACATCATCTCTTTATCAGTAGGAGATGATTGCATTTGAAGAATATCATATTAATTTTTAGGTGTCAATTAAAGGCTAGGTGGTGGTTCTGTGCTCTGGGAACAGGACAAAATAGCAGCAATAATGATTTTAATGATTAAATCTGCATAGATGTAGATTATGTGAGTTCAGAGTTGGGGTGTCACGTGATCACGCTCTCGGTGAAAGCTCTATATCTTATGTCACAGATTGTAGCTATTAGCTGATACCAGTTGATCAATTCATAATCATTCAGATTTTTCCCTTGTTTTCTATTTTCCTTAAAAACAACATGGGCTTATTTCATTAGCTAACTCTGATACGCCATGCTCTTTCTTTTTCTCACACACACTCTGTCTTTCTCTTTAGAGTATGGGCGGCGTGTAAAGGAGAGGATGCACCACAACATTCCTCACCGCTTTACAGTGGGACTCAACATGAGAGCTGCCAAATGTGCAGTCTGCCTGGACACTGTGCACTTCGGAAGGCAGGCTGCGACCTGCCTGGGTACAGTTTTCCATATTTATTTGCTTTTAAAAATGTATTTTAACAGAGTGTAAAGGTTTTTGGGTTTTATTTTTCCTGTCAAAAGATACGCTAAAGCTTAAAGGGTGCCAATAAACATGAAGGAACATATTTAATTGCTTTATTTATATATATATACACACACACACACACACACACATATATACATATATATATATATATATATATGCGCATTGGAATGATGTGCTTTTATATCACTTGGTCAGATTCCAAGATTTTAGGAGTAGAGAGGGTGAAATAAATGCTATAACATTCAATTTTTGCTATTTCTTACTATTTACAGTTTGTTAGCTAAATGGCTAGTAGCAAACATATAAACAGTGATCATCGCATTTCCACCTGGCTAACTCACTTCTGCTTGTAAAATTCCAATGCTTAAATGTAGAGCTTGATGTACCAATGAAATTTTCCTAAGATTTATTTTTGTGAAATTTTTTTGCTAAAAACATACTATTTTGAATTTTTTTTTCTTGACTGCTAATTATACAGCTAGCAACCAACTCATATAGAATTGACATCAAGCTAGCTAACTGATTTCCGCCTGTAAAATTCCCAGTGTACAATATATTGTTTATATATGAAATGACAGTTAAATGTTTTGGTGGAACTTTTGACTGTATAGCTAGCAACCAACTCTATGCAACTGGCACCCTGTTTCTAGCTAGCAAACTCACTTCCACCTCTAAAATTCCAAATGTACAAATCTTTGTTCATGTACAAAACCTCAAGTGATAATTAAATGTTTGAGGGAACTTTTTACTGTCTATACAGCTAGAAACCAACTTTGTACAACACTTTTTTTTTTTACTGCCAGCTACACAACTAACAACCAACTCAAATAGAATTATCATCCTGTTTCTAGCTAGCTAACTCACTTCCGCATGTAAAATTCCCAATATACAAAACACTGCTTATATGTAAAAGTTTATTTGATAGTTAAATGTTTCAGTGAACTTCTGACTGCTAAGTATAGGCTACAATGTGCAACCAAGTCTATATGAATGTCGTGTTCCTAGCTAGCAGACTCCCTTCTCTCTGTAAAAATGTCAACGATTACATGTAGAAATTGATTTAATACTTTCAGGAGAAATGTTGACTGTGTTAGCAATGATGTGTTCTTATGTTTCCTCATTACTAAGCTTTTGCAAAAAAGCCCAGTCATAAAGATTGGAGGAAGGAATTGCTGTTGTCACTAGTCAGCCATAACATGAAATGCCTTCAGACACCCTCAGCTCTTAACAACTGGAGGTCTAATCTAATATATATAATTGGTGTGAAACTACTGGTTACTTTTTTTTTTTTAAACTACAATAGTGTAAGTAATGTTATGATTAAGCAACCAAAGATTTTTTTTTTTCTTGTTAGCGGCATGGGAATGAGTAGGCTATTCAGATATTCTTTGTTTGGAAACACCAATTAGTATCTGACTCCTGTACAATGGTAAGCTATTAGTGGTGGCCCTGTGGCACCTCCAGAACCATGTCGTGCCCCTTCCTAGAGAACAACACTGAAAAAAATGGCCTGCAGCCAAACCTAAGTACTCTGTCCTCGAGCCATTTTCAAGTCGAGTCAATCTCTAATGTCATTCCACATAAATGTTTATACTTATGGATTACTGGGATGCATTTCGACATGATACAAGGACCAGGACACGTTTAACTCAGTATACTGTAGGTCTAAATTGTGAAAATCTGCTTCAGGCTATTTGCAATCATCTTCCATCTCCAATGTCATCAATTAATATCATTGTTTTGTGTGCGTTACAGTTATGTTGCTATGTTTAAACAACATTAATGTGATAAATGCTGGAGTGACCGGGGAATATAGCAAATAATTGAGTTAAGGGAGTAAAATACGTTAGGGAAAAGATACTGTTAAAAGAATTTAATGTTTTTTTACATTTTTATTATTGATATTTGGTTAAAGAATGTTCTATAATATGTATGTATGTGTGTGTGTGTGTGTGTGTGTGTGTGTGTGTGTGTGTGTGTGTGTGTGTGTGTGTGTGTGTGTGTGTG
>JAQLOM010000017.1:6470506-6489051 GCA_030068315.1 Chrysichthys thysi
GTATGTATATATATATATATATATATATATATATATATATATATATATATATATCACCTTCTTGATTCTGATTGGTCAGAAGGTGTTGATTATTTTACTCAGCTCTGACAGTGGTGATGCGATCGAATTTTCTGCGAGGAGATATTTGAATTAGTATTCTTGGAAGGAGTATCCTATGTCAGTGCTTAGTAATAGCCAGAGGTAAAGATGTAAATTTCCCAAGAAAGTCTTCAGATCTTCATATGACTGTCTAGTGCTATAGCATAATACAATATAAAAGGAGCAAACTCGTATTATGGGCATTGCTCAGCATTAACCCTAACGATAAATGGATAATAAGTAATGTTGTTCAATAAATTAGCAAATATTATTGTTGGAAAATGTTATATAAGAGGAATTAAACACTCTTTATCATAGCATGCTTTAAGTTGTATTCCTTACATGATACTTTGTATGTAATATTATGAAATTTTCTCTCTCTCTCTCTCTCTCTCTCTCTCTCTCTCTCTCTCTCTCTCAATCTCTACACTTCTGTCCATCTCTCCCTCTTTCTCTATTTCTCTCAGAATGTCATACTCTGTGCCATCCCAAGTGCTCCCCCTGTCTTCCTGCTACGTGTGGTCTGCCTCCAGAGTATGCCACTCACTTCTCAGAGGCTTTGTGTAGGGAAAAGGCCAACTCACCCGCCCTCCAGGTCAAAGAAGCTTCTGGACATGTGCGTCTGGAAGGCTGGATGAAGCAGCCTAGGTAAGAGCAACATACACAGGTTAAAGTGAACTGGGAATGGAGTAGGGTTTATATTCAGGGGTCAAAATTAGTGTATTTGATTTGTGCTTTGGGCCGTTTGCTTGGTAGATATTCTCCATTTATGTTCAGTTAACCTTTTCTGTCAGTGAAGCGTAAATCCATGATGCACCAAACCAACAGCGAAAGCGAAAAGTCATCATATCTGTTATACACCCAACTTGCATCAAATCACACACTTCTGTAAATGGAAATTGTCATTTTTAACATTCACTGTGAACACATTGCAGAAATGGGAAGCGCGGTCAGCAGGGCTGGGAGAGCAAGTATGTCGTCCTGGATGGCACCAAAGTCTCCATCTACGAGTCAGAACCCAGAGAAGGTATTTGACATCACTACATATATGCTACACTTCCCTGTGTGTCTGTGTGCAGTACGCATGTATGCTAATGAAATACAGACACCACAGCTGTGAGTATTACCAGGTGTCCTGCAACCCTCCAGTGTCTTGTGTGATTGATTTATTTAGCGCTGTTTAAGAACAAGTTTACAGATTGCTTTGCAGAGTAATTAAAGCGAATTAGTATGCAAAGATGACAGAGAGGAAACAAGGAGATATGATAGAATTCAAAAGAGATGATTGAATGCAGTCAAATAAGCAGTCTTGAAGAAGAAAATAAAATTTGAATAAATAATTTGGAAAGTTAGAGCTCATTTGTCATAGCAGGCAGCTGAAACTTTATCTGCACATTATTACATGCAGCAGTGGTGAATTTGGTTCTCTGCCTGCAGCTTGCCTGCAACGCGGTGTTTAGGTTTCTGACTCAAGATAAACTGCACGTGGTCGTTCTGGTGCCGTAGCTAGGGTGCAGATTAAAGAATATTATACCATGCAACATTCACAGGACAGAAAAGATACACTATGTAATCTTTGTGTAATAATAAGCCAATTCAACAGACGATGCTATTTCACAAAGAAACCACATAGTAACCATTGATATTGTGAGACTTCCTGTAAGGAGACATTTATTCAGCATTTATGGAAGGAGTCTTCAGTGTCAGGCGTACCAGTCAGTGGTTAAGTCTTCAGGGTGGAGGGCATTGTGTTTTTGTGGTTTCTTGATACCAGGCTGCATTGTTTCTGTCTTATTAAATTTAAGGAAGGGAACAACAACCGTGTATTATAGCTAAAATGTTTCATGGACATTCCACAACATTAAATTGATCTACAGTAGAAACACATACTGGTTTGGTATCTAAAGAGGAATAAAACACTTTAGGTATCAGTCCAGCCTGTTACTGACTGTTTTCCAATAACATCCATGCTCTGCCATTTTAGATTCTTTGCTGTTAGATTCTTTGCTTAAAAGTCAACCTGATTAGCCTTTGAGCTGATTAGCCATTGTTCCAGCTGAGCTCATTAGGTAAAAATTCCTCCAGCAACCTTTTGTGCGATTGCCATTTTCACTTCCTCATTGCATAAGCTGCGATCGGTGAGCTTAAAACAAACTGAGCGTGCCTTTCCGTAAATGTACAGAACCTGTAAATGCAGAAAAATATTCATGCAAGTGCCAACTGTATACGTAAAAGCCGTGTGTGTGTCGGTGTCTGTTTCAGATTCAGTGAAGCCACAGGAGGAGTTTGAACTGTGTTTGCCTGATGGTGAGGTGACGGTACATGGAGCCGTGGGAGCCTCCGAGCTCATCAACACCGCAAAGTCAGGTTAGGGTCTGAGCACACATCTGTTGGGTTTCTAACATCAATATGCTCTTTGAACTCTCGTTCATTAAACTCACTTGATGTCATTTAACACCAGATTGCATTTCAGTCTGTGTTCACATGAACGCACTGACGGAAGCACTTGATATGCGGACGTGAAAAAGCAGCATACGTTTTTGCAACCACACTAACGCTGTTACCACAGTGTTCTTTCTGCCAGCAGCTTAGGATGTTTTACTTATTATCAATTGTTAGCAAATCAAACCCAGTCCTCTTAAAGTAAATCTAGAGAAATGGACTTGGTTGTTTTCTGCATTCACATGGTCAGTTCATTTGAAAAAGGGTTCAGTTGTCTTTCTGGTCAATTGTCTTCAGCTCTGATGGGGCCTCAGTTCTTTCTGTTCACGCTATAGTTCAAAGCGACCATGGTTCCATCTATATGATTTTTGAACGTCCTGTCTAGGGCAAGCCTAGAATGTATGACAGTAAAAGGTGAGGCGAACCTGGCGCACAGCGTGGACTTGAAGTGAACCAAATTGCGACCACCTCCCAAGTTTTAAGGGCTGAAAGGGACCAAGTGTGAAAACACCCTTAGCTACCTATTTAGACAATGGTGCAGTAGAGAGCTTAAAAAGCTAGTCAGCGGTTTGAACGTGACAACAGATAGCAGTAATTCTATCACTCACTCATTCACTCACAAGACTCAACAAGAAAACGTTTAAATCATTTATACACTGTTTGCATGTGTCCAGATATACCATACGTACTGAAGCTTGAATCTCATCCACACACAACATGTTGGCCTGGTCAGTCGCTGTACTTCATGGCCCCCAGTTTCCCTGACAAACAGCGCTGGGTGGCTGTTCTAGAGTCAGTGGTCGCTGGCAGCAGGAGCTCCCGCGAAAAATCCGAGTCTGATGCAGTGAGTAGGCTTTTATGATTATAGCACTGTTATATTTTAAAAGGTGATGTCTGTAATATAACGTTTGTGTATCCCTTCTACATTAAAACACTAATGTCAATTGTTTTACTTTCAACATGGATGTTTACATTACACAGTAATATGCTCGTATTATTGAATCATAACATTTATTCACATATCGCTATATTATATTTACTGTACCCTTTTAGCATTGCAGTATTGCTGGTTTTTTTATTGATTGATTGTTCTTATGATGGGCTTTTAATTTGTAGTCAGCGGAAGTCTTTAAAGATTCTACGGACAGCTAAGCACAACGTGCTGTCAAAAATGTTCAAGCACCAAACAAAAAATCCAACATCTGCTTGTAAAACTGCTGAGATGTTTATCCAGACAGGATTGTGGTTTCCGAACCACTCTTGAGTTTACTGAAAACCAGCAGTTGTTCTGGGAAGGATTTTTTTTTTTTCGTGGGGGAGGAAGCAGAAAAACACTAACATCACAAATCTGGATGGGATTAAACCACATAACACATCTAAAGCATGAAATCACTCCTTTAACCCATGTAGCAATAGTCCTGTGCAAATATTCCTTAGTTTCTTGTACCCCTATGGCTTAATGTGCAGAATTAACATTGCATTGTTTCCAATCGCACCACTGACAGTGTCTGTCTAATTCCAGTTCAATTGAGTTTCCAGTTGAGTTTAACTCCTCATCACTTTTGTGTGTTCCTCATCCAATCCAATATAATCTCTAATCTAACGTGTGCTCTGTGACGTGTGTGTTGTGTTGTATTATCACTGCTGTAGGCAGGTGTAACTAAACGACAGAAGACTCTCTCTCCGTTAGTGCAGGTAATCCCATTTCAGGCATCCAGCTTATTTGAGTTTGCCTGCTGCTTGGATTGTCTGCTACTCGTTTTCTCCTGCATACTCACACAAATACTCACGTGAGACGCATTCACACCCTTGAATAGTAAAGCCGGGGTGTCAAACTCACTTTCTGCCCAGGTCATTTTTGTTTGTCCTTAAATGTACATGAACAACAGCGCTAATCCATTTATTTAGCTTCTTAGTACATGGCTATCCTGTAGGTTACATCAGGCACCTCAGATCTTAATGAACAGTGGAGGGTTTTTCGTAACGGATAGACTATTTATGTGTATTCACTGCAGGGTGATGCCTTTTTTTTTTTTTGGAGCAGTCTGCTAAAACTCCATGCTGCAGCTGATTTCTGGAAAACCTGCCAGTAATATAGTTTATACTATACAGTAATCCCCCTCCTATCGCAGGGGTTACATTCCAGTGTAATTTTTAAAAATCCGTGATTCAAAATTTGAAAAACCACGATATTGCGGGGGATTGCTGTATATACTTTAGGAAAACAGAAATACATCTTATTAAAATGATGCGGATGGTTTTATTTAGGTTACTAACCTTGTTTTTGCATACGTCTGAAAAATTATGTTGTATAAGGAGCAAGTTTGAGAAGCACTGTTATAAAAACAGTCAGACTGCCTAGCTATGTGTGTGTTCCTCACAGTTTGGTCAAGTTTTTAGATATTTACATTCCGTGGCAAAACTGACACAAGCCTAATCTGTTGAGTTTGTAATCGCATACCAGCTGTAAAAATGTCACCGTCAGATCATCATGGAAGAGTGTTTGCACACTGGGTACAGATGACAAGCTTTAAAATGACCTAATGAAAACAGATTAATAACAGGAATTTAGTAAAAAAAAAATAAATAAATAAAAAAAAAGATAGATAGATACCCCAGAACAGACCAAATGACTTACGGTCCGTCCGTTCTGCCCCCCCATCTACCGACTGACTGATACTTAACAAGAATGGAGATCAGTGGTGAGAAGAGGTGATGATGATGATGATGAGACTTGATGCCAGGAGTGTCTTTTACCTCAGGTGATGAGACGAACGTTGATCTGGATGATGTTGGTAGAATCCAAGTGAGAACGCGGTTAATTTATCATTCATAAAAATTTACCAGCCATGTTTAGCCATGTTTCATAAGTAGACTTCATAATGCTGTAACTTTACTTGTGCAAAAAGGAAATATAGTACAGTTCAGGAAAGACTGTAGGTTTTTGCAGGTCACCACACGTAACTGATCCATGCAGCTTGTCTCTTTAGTAAATATCAAGTGTTTGAAAAGGATGTATCCATTTGACATTTTGACCCTACACCAATCAGCTGTGACATTAAATCAACCTGCCTAGTATTGCCTAGGTCCCCCTTGTGTCCCCAAAACAGCTCTGAGCTGATCACCATGGACTGAAGGTGCGTGGTGGCACCAAGCCCTGTACAGAAGTCCTGTAATTTGGCACGTTCTGTCAATGCCAGCATTAAATTTTACAGCAGTTTGTGCTACAATTAAACTCAGATGGCTTAGCCTTTGCTCCTCATGTGCGTCAGTGAGCCTTGGGCACACATGACCCTGTCGCTGGTTCACTCGTTGTCCTTCCTTGGACTACTTTTGGTAAGTATTAACCACTGCATATCAGGAACACCCCACAAGACCTGCTGCTTGGGAGATGCAATCGTCTAGCCGTCACAATTTGGCCCTTGTCAGAATCACTTAGATCCTCACGCTTGCCCATTTTTCCTGCTTCCAACACAAGAACTTCAAGAACTAATTGTTCACTTGCTGCCTAATAAAAGGCATCCCGTGCCTTAACAGGTACCACTGTAACCAGATAATCATTGTCATTCACTTCACTTGTCAGTGGTTTTAATGTTATGGCTGATCAGTGTATAAAAGACCATTTTTCTGGAAACACTGTTGCGTCTTTTTTTGGGTCGTCGTTGTTTACATAACCACCCTGATGCGTTAAAAATGCCAATCTCCAGCTATTCAGTTGAGCTGTCTTGGGTTGTGCGTCAATTCACTAATTTTAGCCTTGTGTCATAAGGGTGACGTGGATTATACTCTGTTTTTGTAAATGTCACGGCTCCTTTATAAAGAAATAACACCGGCTTCTACTACAAAAAAAACTTAAGTATTCGTTGTCTGTATATCTGTATCCAAACTGACTCTGGGGTGAAAACAGACCTTTATGGTCCAGGAAGTTGGCGTCAGTAATTATTTTTGCACTAATAATAATGCTGGTTAGTGTATTGTAGGATGTTTAAATATTACTTCTCAGTACACAGTCTTTGAGTTTGACACCTGTAAATGAAACCCCCTCAGTCTTGCCAAAATGTGTGTATTATTTTGCAGCGCAGCATGTTTCTTGTTTATGTGTAACTGCTAGGTGTGTGTGTGCTTATATGTGCAAGTATTATGGTGGGCACTTTCATCCCATGAATGCTGCCATCCGTTGCCCTCTGTACAGGACTCGGGGAACGGATCTGCTTAATGCTTCAGTCATGCTGGCTTATAAGCAAAAGCCCCTGTGGTCATGCTGGTACTTTGTGTGTGTGTGTGTCTGTGTGTGTATTTGATAGGAGGAAGCACCCAACTTTTCATCATTACAATTCCTAAACAGTGATATACATTAGTGCACCATTTATATCTTTCTCTCCTTTCCTATCTCACATATAGAAACTGTTGGGAAATTCGTTGTTGAAGCTGGAGGGTGACGACCGGTTGGATATCAACTGTACTTTACCGCTGACTGATCAGGTATCCCATTAATATTCTGTTCATATTGCACAGATCCATAACTATCGAGACCTCTACCCTGATACGCTGTGGACATTCTGTAAAAATGAATGCGTGTCTGACATTTGGTTTGTGCACTCTGCAAACGATGCTGCGCAATTACTTAATGCTCTGTGTAAATATCAGAGCTGGCAATCTTGTCACTACGCATGTTTCCGTTTTCAGATCGTAATGGTGGGATCAGAAGAGGGTCTGTATGCCCTGAATGTTATAAAAAACTCTCTGACTCACATCCCGGGCCTGACCTCCGTCTTTCAAATCCAGATTCTCAAAGAGCTCGACAAATTGCTCATGATTACAGGTGAGGACATGCACAAATGTACTCCATGCATGTAAATCACTGGTCATTTGTTGTACCATTCTTGTACCACTGTGCTGTTGAATTCTCTATATTCCGATTGGTCATAAGATGTTGAAAGTTTTCTTTAACAGCAGCTTTAACAGTCATGACAGCTGTAACATAAATCACAGGATTATATAACGGCACTTTGTTCTAGGTCTAATCGCTTGGCTGACGCGTCACGCAAATGAAGGCTAATACTAAATAGATTTTAAAAACCATGCCTTTACAGGCGCTCCTCGAGTTACGATGGCCCGACTTACGATTTTTCAAAGTTACGGTGCCGATTGTGATCCGCCTAAAATTGTAAATAAATATTTTGAAAAAATAAAAATTTCGTGGGCAGGCATCACAGGCAGGCCAGTGTAACGGTGTATCAAGTTGGCGGACGTTCAGATGACGCCCGGAAGTACACGGCCAACACCCGGAAGTACACGGCCAACACCCAGAAGTACGCGGACGATGCTCGAATCACTCGCCTTGCCTGATGCCTCACTCTCTCCCGCAACTCACGGAGTTATCTTGTGTATTGGTGTACTGTACAGTGCATTACCACGGGATTTTTTGTGGTTATTAATGGAATAGCTTCAGCGGCGGCTGTCTATACCCAGAGCTCAGTATTTATGTAGCGGGGTGTCACGGCTGGACAGAGCTCAGAGACAGGACTGCTGCCTCCACCAGGTCTCTGGCAAACTCTTTCTTTTGACAGAAATGTGATTTAAATGAAGTCTTCAGTCAGTGTGTGTCAAAGATTCTACAGCGGAGCAAGATGGATCACTTACGCAATAGACAGAAGTACCACCGTGGACGCCATTTTGATGAGCCCACCGTAACTTATCTGTTTTGGCAGACAATGGCTAGCCTCTTGGAAAACATATGCTGAACTGTCCAAAGTTATTCAAGCAGTCATGAGGAGGTTAATTGTTGTCAGTATTATCTGAGATAACAAATCGATGTCTGAAGTCAAATGCAATCCACTATGTAAATCGATATCCGAGGCTTAAATCAAATGGGGCTAATTTTGCAGTGCAGCTGCATGTAGTTGACCTTACCTCAATTGGGCTCCAATTATTGAGAAAAAATCAAACAATCTGCTCAAATAATCTATTGGTCTTGTCTTAGCACAGGATGTCATAATTTCTCATAATGCAAACAAGGCTAATACATCAAAACAAGAAACAACAAGATGATTTCAGAAAAATGCCGCAAGTTTCCCACGGTATCTGGCCTCTGTGACAAAAGGTCAGCTTACCAAAATGGCACCCATAGTATCGAAAAGGAAAAGCCCCCCGGGTAGGCTAGGCTAAGCCGGGCTAAGCTAGGCTGAGATACGTAAGCTGTAGGATAAGTGGTTCAACACAGCGGTTCGACATACGTATTTTCGACTGATGATGGGTGTGGTAGAACGCATCTCCGTTGTAACTTGAAGGCTACCTGTATATAACAAAGAAAAGTCTCTAACTGTTGATATGGTGATATTTCTGGTAAGATGATGATGCTGGTGAGGGAACTAAGAACTAAGAACTAAGTTGTCTCATGGATGTTCCCCAACCTTATAACATTAGCTATAAACATGACATTTTCATTAATAAATTACAAACGTGAGGAATGAAACTATCACACCACCCCGACATCTCATAGTTATTCCTTACATGTCCCATGTCTTTGGCCTCAAGTTTTATAAAGACTATATATTTATTACTCCTAACATTCTGTCGTCCTTCCAGACTGCATCTTTGTACTGAAGAGGTAATTGAGGTATTTAAGTATTTATATCTGACACTTTGATCTTGTGTGTGTGTGTGTGTGTGTTGTACAGGAGAGGAGCGAGCTCTGTGTCTGGTGGACATTAAAAGAGTGAAGCAATCTCTGTCTCAGTCTCACCTGCCTGCCCAGCCTGAACTCTGTCCGTATATCTTTGAGGCAGTGAAAGGATGTCATCTCTTTGCCTCTGGCAAGGTAAGGTCTCGATCTTGAATTATGCATCAGTTGGCAAATAAAAAGGGAAAAAAAATCTATCAATATTAAAGGGATAGTCTAACGTTTTCAGACTGAATCTGTCTCTATCCACAGATGTGTGGCATATGGGCGATTAGCACAAAGCTTCTTATCTGTCCCTACAGGATGTTTTATTTAATTGAAATTTGCTTATAATGGAAGGCTAAGGGTAGTTGTTGGTACAGAACAAGAAATTATTTCCATTGATAATCACTCCTACAGTACAAATGTGCATACAGCTAAAGTTTAAAAAAAAAAAGAAGAAGAAGAAGAAAAACATTGGGGAAGCCACAGAAATCAATTCTGCTAAAATATGATGGCCATTAGGATTCATTTTCTATGAGCCTAATCGCTTTTGTGCGTTACACTATAAATAAAAAATTGCAATTAAATCTCCAAAACTGTAATTTTCACTAAACACTTGTTTAGTATTATTACTAGTGATTGGAACAAATTATGTCGTAGTGGTCCTCTTTGGCTGGCCAGCAACATTAATAATAATGTTGCATTCCTTTTGCCTTTATGGCACAATCCCCACTGAGGACCATGGTGCGAAACCTTTCTCTGAAATCGTGTGCTGCGACAAGCTGAAAGAGCTCTTGTGTGTTACAAGGGTTTTTATTGGTGCACTGAGTATTTCATTCATGTCTGTGTGTGTGTGTGTGTGTGTGTGTGTGTGTGTGTGTGTGTGTGTGTGTGTGTGTGTGTGTGTGTGTGTGTGTCTGTTCGTGTGCTGCAGATTGAGAATGGGATGTGTATCTGTGCTGCAATGCCCAATAAGATCACCATCCTGCGCTACAACGAAAGCCTCAGCAAGTTCTGCATCAGGAAGGTGAATCTGCAAACGTAGCATTAATCACATGCCTCCACAACACATCACTTCATCATCACTTCATCTGCTACAGTTCTTTCACTCTGACCTTGCTATCTATCTATCTATCTATCTATCTATCTATCTATCTATCTATCTATCTATCTATCTATCTGTCTATTCTCTTCGTGTCTTTGTTCTTTTCTGTCACTCTTTTTTCTCTCTCTCTGGCTTTCTCGATTTTTGTTTTCCTTCTGCCTTGTATTTCTCTCTCTCTCTCTCTCTCTCTCTCTCTCTGTCTCCTTTGTCTTCGTCTTTCCCTGCCTGTGGTTTTTTTTTTTAACTTATTTTCTCACTATTTGGTCTTTCTCTGTCTTCTCTCTCTCTCTGTTTCTCTTTCTGTCTTTTTTATCTCTCTGTCTGTTTTTTTCTGTCTGTCTTGCATTTTTCTCTCTATTCCCCCCTCTTTCCCTGTCTTCCCTCTCTGTCTCTTGCTTGCCTTATCTGTCTGTCCATCTATTTGTCTATGTATTTTTCATTCTCTCTCACTCTCACTGTCTGTCTTCTTTGTGTTTGCCTTTCTCTGTCTGTTTTATTGACTTGTATTTTTCTTTCTTTTCTCTCTCTCTCTCTGTTCTTTTTCTCTCTTTGCCTTTTTAATTTTTCTGTCTTGTATCTCTCTCTGTCTCTGTCTCTCTCTCTCTGTCTCTGTCTCTCTCTCTCTCTCTCTCTCTCTCAGGAGATTGAGACCTCTGAGCCCTGCAGCTGCATCCACTTCACAGGTTACAGCATCATCATCGGCACAAACAAGTTCTACGAGATCGAAATGAAGCAGTATGTGCTGGAGGGTACGGCTTACACACTCGCTCACATATCCAGTTTCTCACCTGGCTCCTGGTTTAATGGGGTGTGTAATGCACTTTAGATTGAGGTGTGTGTGTGTGTTTGTATGCTGTCATGCAGAGTTCCTGGATAAAAACGACGTGACGCTGGCCTCGGCCGTGTTCGCCGCCTCCTCGCACAGCTTCCCCATCTCTATCATCCAGGTGTCCTGCGCCCCACAGAAGGATGAGTACCTGCTCTGCTTTCACGGTACACAGCGTTCGCATTGAGAACGTGTGTGTGAGGGCTTGTGTTCTGGCCAGATGTTCTTAACTGCGTTCTGCAAATCCCCATCTCTTTGTTTGTACCTACCTGCAAGATGTTTTTTAATGAACTTCTTAAAACGTTCATGAATGAGTAAACACTGATGGATTTTGCTTTTTATGAAGGATGTAAAACAAAGATGGATGGCTGCTTGTATTTAGACTATAACAAGCCAAGAGCAGGTAGACTGAACATGGGTAAACTTTCATTTAAGTATAAAGAAATTTGCCGGTAAATGTTATTCTGTCCCCTGGGACTGAAGGGTGGACAGTGGCCTTCTTATTTTTGAAGGAGGAGGGAATTAAATGATATCCTTTCGTGTGCTGAGGTTTAGTATTTTTATAGACTTACCAAATATGGAGTCTGGTAAGTTTCTGCTTAATTGAAGTCTGAGGCAATTTGCAGCCCTACTGCAAATTACCTTGTTTATTCATCATTAAGTGCTTCAAACTAAACTATTTACTAATATAAAGATGGGATTACATGGACATTTTTCAACCCAGCGACGATATCGTGCGCTGAAAAGCTCATCGTTTGTGTAATGAGAGGAACCATGTCTGTGTTATTTGCAGAGTTTGGAGTGTTCGTGGACGCGTATGGCCGCCGGAGTCGCAGCGATGATATCAAATGGAGTAGACTGCCTCTGTCCTTTGGTAAGTCTGTGCGTCAGCATGTGTGCTTATTCTTATCAGCAGCTTTCTATTTACAGCATATAAATAGTCCCGAGTGACATCAGCGGTTCTGTGTTAATATCCTTGCGCACCGCAGCCTACAGAGAGCCGTACTTGTTCGTCACTTACTTCAACTCTCTAGACGTGATCGAGGTCCAGAGCCACTCTGCGCTGGGGTAGGACTCCGCCTTATATCCTGCACAATATTTACTCACTATTATACATAATGTACTTCCTTTGGCCTTATAGTACTAAGATCACAAACAGTTTGTTTGTGTGTATGTGTATGTTAAAAAAAAAAAAAAAAAACAGGCCTCATGCCTATGCTCACCTGGACATCCCTAGCCCACGGTACCTGGGTCCTGCCATCTCCTCTGGCGCTGTGTACCTGGCCTCTTCTTACCAGAACAAGCTGAGGGTCATCTGCTGCAAGGGCAACCTGGTGCAGGAGAGCTCTGCCTCTGAGACTCAGAGAAACGGCTCCACGCGCAGGTAAGATGACTAGCAGAGCGCACATGTGTGCACACACACGCACACACTCACTCACTTTGGGCAATGTGAGGAGCACGGCCAGTTTGTCACGGTTGAACATGTTGGTGCAGCCTGTAGATCAGTGGTCACCCTGCACCACATCTAACACACCTCTTTTAGTCTTTTAGTTGATTAAGAACGTCCTAAAGCAATGACTGTATGGTCAGGTGAGCATGATCATTGTTGGATGTCACCTGGGTTTGTGCTTGTACTAACACATCACTCGGTGTTTATACCTTGGTATGTCATCGTAATGATTGCAGCATCTGGTTCTTTACAGGAAGAAGAGTGCTTTTTTTATTTGCTCCAAGGAATGAGGATGCTAGTGCTAGTTTAGGTTTATTTTATGTCATTGTGCAAACGTGATCTGCTATGATTAACTGTAATAATAAATAAAGTATTTTTGAGAACGTTTTTGGAACCTCTCATATCAGTACTGCCATCTGTTGGTACTTTGGCCTGTTGCACCTTGAGTCGTTGCAGGGTTCTGAGTTTTGGGGGGGCGTGTTCCCATTTCCTATGCTCGCACATCAGTTCTGTTTGAACAGATGTGCATAATGAAAATGCCTTGTTTATAAATCATCGTTCGTCTTGAGTAGCATGATGGCACTGCTGCTGTGAGGATGTTTTGATCATCATTGATGAGGTAAGCATTTATCATGAACTGATTTTGTTAAATGCACAAACGTGGGTTATGGGCCGTTGGGAAACACGGTCTTCTGTATGTTTGTGATTTCCCTCACTAGCACATCCTTTGCTGTGTGTGTTATGGACATTGTATTGTATTCTATCTGTTGTTTTGTTTTGTTTTGTTTTGTTTTGTTTTGTTTTGTTTAAACAGACCAGTAACCTGTGATGAGTCACCGGTACACTAAGACTGATCTATATTAAAGTGACAAAAACAAATACACTATATATTTCATTATGTCATGACTAATCTGACTCAAGGTTTGATATGTTGTAGGTTCTGACATGCTTTTCTGCCCACCCCAGTTGTAAAACGTGGTTATTTGAGTTCCTGTAGCCTTCCTGTCAGCTCAAAAGAGTCTGGGCATTCTCCTTTGACCTGTCTCAACAAGAAGGCATTTCTGTACATAGACTGTGTTTTGTTTGTTGCATCATTGCGTTGAAACTATAGAAACTGAAAATCTCAAGAGTTCAGCCGTCTCAAAACTGTGCACACCAGCCCGTCTGGCACCAACAAACATGATACTCATGCGAAAGTAACTGAGATCGCATTTTTTTCCTAATGTTTAACCCTGCTCTGGTACCATGAAAAAAGTCACATTCTTGGTACCATGGGGTCAGTTTGACCCCGTGGTGAAAAAACATGCTATATGACCAGAATAACACCACATTATTACAATATTTTGTTTTCCTTGATGTAATATGGTATGACAATGTGTTATAAAATCCAAATAATATTGTATAATGCTTCATGTACGGGTTTCCACTTATTTCACCCCGCTGTAGGCAAAAATGTTACTGTTGGCATTAGTTGCACAACTAATTTGGTTTTCTTGTCACTTGATCTGGGACAAATATAGCGTCTCTTGCGTTGTCCTGGATGACGCTGTGTGGTGCTTGCGGCTGCGGTGGGTGCCTCTGGGGGGGAGTTTTGGTACTTGTGTAACCAGTTTTCACATTTTCAGTTTTTTGGTTGGTCCATGTCACAATCTCTGTTATCATGGCATCATCGAAAAATAAATCAAATTCTTTCAAGGGTGTGTCTGCTCGACCCCCATTCCTTTTCGGCTTTGGTTTCTGTCGGATGATATTTCACATCAGGGTTCTTCTGACAGGTTTTGTCTTCTGTGACCACACATACCCGTCTTTCCACTTATTATTTATTTAGGCTTATTTTCGCTTGGGGGTCAAACTGACACCGTAGTCCCCGTCACATTGAAGGTACTATGACGATACGAAAATAAACCTAAATAAAAAATAAGCAGAAAGACTTTGAAACTATTGAACATGTGTCACATACTTAGGAAGGCCTTACGAGAAAATGCCTGGCACTGAAGGTCACTAATCGTGATTACTTTCCAGAAAACATGGTCCAAAGAGGGCTGGGGTCACATAGACCCCATGATACCAGAGCAGGGTTAATGTGAACATAAACTGGAGCTCTCGAGCTCTTATATCTGCATGATTTTATACATAGCATTGCTTCCACATGATTGGCTTATTGGATAATTGTATAAATGTATAAGTGTTCCTAAGAAAGTGGAGCGTGAAATCCAAACACACACACACACACGCCACACACACATTATATACAGTGGACCTTCGGCTTGCGAACACATTGGATTGCGAACAAATCAAAGTACGAACTTAATTCCCGAGCAGATTTTGTACAGACCGACGAACAAATCCTCAGCTGCTGTACAGGCAGCCAACCCACGCTTCGTGGCACAAACATTCATTTCCGATCAAGCACTCGTGGTGTGAACGTGTTCAACACGTTTCTGTTGTGTTTCTCTGTATTTTTGCTCTATAAAGCTTCTTTATAGGTCCCAAGAAAGTGGAAATGGTAGCGATAGTAAGAAGCCTAAGTGTACAGTGCCGTGAAAAAGTATTTGCCCCCTTCCTGACTTCCTGCATTTTTGTTTATTAACAATATTTAACTGCTTCTGTTCTCCAAATAAATTTAGTATAAAACAGCACACAATCTGAATAAATACAATACACAGTTATCAAATGATTTTGTGATTTATTGAAGAACATCTCCCCAAAACCTATTTTACCTGTGTGAAATTGCACCCTAAGCATAATACTTGTTTGGGGCACTTTTAGCAGCAACAGCTGCCATCAAATACTTTCCATAACACAAGATCAGTCTTTTTCATTGCTGTGGAGAAATTGTGGCCCACTCTTCTCCACAATATTGCTTTAATTCAGTCCTATTGGAGGGTTTGCAACTATGAACTTCAACAATATTTCAATGTGCTTCAGGTCAGAACTTTGACTAGGCCACTGCAAAACTTTAATAAAAATTTTTTTTTCAGAAGTGGACTTTTCAAATTGTTGCCTGCTGCATAAACCATTTATGCTTTAGCTTCAGATCACGGATCAGATGACCAGACATTCTCCTTTAGTACTTTTTGGCAGAAAGCAGAATTCATCCTTCCCGTGGTTATGGCAACTCCAGTTACAATTACAGTGGGAATTACTTTTTCACACAGGTGATATAGGTTTTAAGGAGATTCTGTTCATCAGTAAATCACAAGATAACTTGACAACTGTGTATCATGTTTACTCAGGTTGCCTTTTGTCTTGAACTAAATTTGTTTGGAGATCAGAAACTGTTAAGTGTTGTTAGTAAACAAAAATAGAGGAAATAAACAAATAATCACAAAACATGAGAAGTGCCACCATATCCCTCCACCAATGTTCACCTACGCCAGCAACTACGTATCCACCGCAAAGGGAACGTACATTAAAACCATCTGTTTATTTCATTTAGATTTATTTGTCTATAATCAAGGTTATTTTAATTATATTCTGTTTTATTGCCACACATAAACCCATAATACACTTTAAAAACTTGTTTTTGAGGGCTGAAACACATTAATTGTATTTACATTCATTTCAAAGGGAAAAATTTATTTGGATTGTGAACAATTCGGGTCACGAACAGAGTCTCGGAACAAATTAAGTTTGTGAGCTGAGGGTCCACTGTACTTGGAAATTCAAAATTTCAACCTCAGAGTGTTATTGGAGGATATTAAAAGATTTTATATTACAAGAAATATTTTTGATTTTTACGCTGAAATCAAGGACAATAGAGGTACCATATATGGCCAGTGTAGGATAAAAACTGGGGGGCATATTGGATGTCCGTTGTAGTTACCAAATATGGTTCTTTGCTCAATTAACAGCTCATATAATTATTACTCTCTCAGTTACAGCAAGATATAAACTTCTGTAAGCTTTTTGTTTTGCATAGTTTTAAATCAGTGGGTATGTAGATAAAAAGACTGTGTAAGTATAAATTATCACTCTGTAGTAAAAACCTTGAGCCATAGTCATTCATGTCTAAGTTGGTTTGAAGGGAATTTCCTCCTGTCTGAGTATAATAAAGGGTATCTTTCTTATTCATTAATGCCACATCTTTCACAGAGTCCTTGGACTTGTTAGAGTTCTGGTTGTAACCGGGAGAGAAAGAAACATTTTCTGGGGTTGTACCTTTGTTTTCTCTAAAATACATTGAATTAACTCCGAATAATTGAGAATGCAGCATGTATGTACCATATATTCAAACATGTACTGTATATACTGTATGTAAGGAGTGACACATGAAAGGTCATGCAGTTTCACATCTATTTACCAATGATTACAATTTTGACTGAATAAATGATGGACACCTCTGTGCTTTTTTACCCAGATATAGTTACATTTAATGTTATGAAACATCCTCAGGACCACTGACCTCAGGTTCCTTATATGACTTTTGTTATAGAATAATTTTTTCCCACTATTATATAGCTACATCCTGATATCACGTTTGTTATATAATTTAAAAAATGCTGACACTGAAGTCTTCCATAAATATTACATAACCCTCGCCTAACAGAAAATGTCGCCCAGGTTAAAGATTGTAGGGTGTTTTTTGTTTTGTTTTTGATAAAAAATGAAGAAAACAATCTGTGTATTATTAGACTTATGTGGAGAGTCCATTATACAGTACAAGCCCAGATGAATGAGCTGTTACTATAGAAACAATAACGTATTAGAATGAGTGCAATAATATAAACCTGAAATTTATGTAACAGCTAGAACTAAAGTCAGAGCCTTGTTGTTATAGAAAATTAATCCACACTGTATGATAGGAGAATTCAACTGCACTGTGATATAACTTCACCTGTGTATATATGCATCATATATAGTCATTATGTATTTAATTACACAGAACATTTGCACCCACGTGTGCTAATAATTCCTATACTGTGTGGTGTTCTTGTTATCCTTATTGCCATCGTTTAGCATTTTGGAGGTAATCACTTAAAATCTCAGCACCCAAAGGTTCACTCTTAAAACTGATCATGTAGCTACATATGACTAATAAGCAGGAAGTCTGAGTTTTGCCATTTAAAATGTCATCTTTTGTTCTTTCCCTGAAATAAGCAAACATGACATTTTGCTGGTTGATGATGATGATAATAGCCGGAAACTCGGTAAAAGTTTTGGGGGGGGAAAAATGAAGTGTTGCTCTCCGGAATCATTTGAGAGAAATGCACATTTGCAGGTTTTGACAGATTTCAGCATTACCGTCGCCTTACATACCATTACATTTCCTCTCCCCAGACTGCTGGAATTCTGCTCCTGACAAGACCATACCGTTTGGCAGCCTTGACTGAAAGTACAACTTGTTACCGAGTCCGACCAGGAGACAGGCGTATTGTTACTCACAAAGGTTTCTACTTGAATGCCCTCAAATTGCAGTCCAATCTTTACAATCTCGAAGTCTGAAACCGGGTGGGCTGCAGGCGGTAGACATTGTTTTTGGTCCAGATTAATCAGCATCGATAAAATGTTGAGGAGTAATGGGATACCTCTCTGTCACTATGGAGACCTGGCCGACATGGACACCTGTGAATTAACATCAGCCTGCAGCCGAGTGGCAACAGCCAAAGCTTTAATTAGAGTCAGAGAGGAGGGGGCGAGAGAAAGACGAGCATAATGCACAGTGTAATCCAGCACATCTTTTTAATGCACTGCTTTCATAAAATCAAAGAGAATTAGTGCACAATTGAACAGGTGTCTAAAGGGGCAGAGCCAAACCTGAAATGGTGAAGGCTGTGTCTGCTCAGGAAGACTCAGTGTAGGTAGCTTTTCTGGTCTTTGGTGTACATTTTTTTTGGGAGATTAAGGGATTGGATGTAGTCTGCAGCAACAGTCTGGACTTTCGGTTGTCTCTGGGGTTTTTTTTTTTTTTTTTTTAATCATTTTAATAAAGGTACATGATGTCAGTCACAGCGACGCT
>JAQLOM010000017.1:6537085-6548276 GCA_030068315.1 Chrysichthys thysi
GTGTGTGTGTGTGTGTGTGTGTGTGTGTGTGTGTGTGTGTGTGTGTGTGTGTGTGTGTGTGTGTGTGAGAGTGAGACCACAAACACTTTTTTCCCCCCCTTCCCTCCCCTCTACTCATTACTTGAATTGGCAGCATAGCGACATGCCTCAACGCAGCTCCAGGGTTGTGGCGGTATGCAGGCAGGTGGATTGGCTATACTAATATGCCCCTTGGTCCTTGGTGCCCTAACCAGGAGGAAGCCGTTATTGAAGATGAATAAACAATACCTTATAATAGAAGTCTAAGGACAGCGGTTTAATCCTAAACAGCTGTAACACTAAAACTGAAAATGATTCCTGAAAGGATATTAAACATACTGACTTCGAACTCAATTTCCAAATCCCCTTGACTGAAGGTTGCATGAGCATTTTACATAAATATTTATTGACAGAAAACAACTGCCCTGAGACTTGAGTGAATGTTGTTGGTTTTGTTTTTTTTTTTGTCTGTTTACACAGCACAGGAAAAGTTCAAACCTGTTCCTGTCTGTAGTAAATGTCCCATATACGGATCATGGATGAACACAGGAACGTCATTGAATTTAAAACCTTGTATGCACCCTCATCTCCTGATAATCACGAGGTTTCAAAAGGTACAATAAGTTTTGTTTCGTTTTCTTAACTGGCATTACTTGCTCACTGGAATCCAAAGTAACCTACATACTTTTCCAGACCATGGTTTAATCACATGACTGTTGTAACACTAATATTTATAGTACTTAATATTTCATTAAGCAAATTTTGTATATTGTACCTTTTAGGCCAATTAAATCAATTTTCGGTCCATTGACTCAGCATGGCGCGTGTGCACGTGTTTGTTTGCGTGTATAGAGCATTTACAGCCTAGCTTAGTTCATTTTAAACATTTTAACGTGTTTTGTGGCCTCTCGCCTCTGAACCAAGCGCTGTATCATGCTGTACTCTAAACTGTAAACACCCTGTCGTGTATTTGTCTATCTGCGTTATGCTTCTGCTGTTAGATGAGAGCTTTTGCTATGTATGAGACAAAGTTCTGAAGTAATGGTTTACTACTGAACAGTGATACTGTGAGCAGAAACACAAGTATTTAAATGGGACTTTTCCCTTTATACATGCCAAATGAAGGAGGGGGACAAAAAAAAAAAAAAGGATTCCAAATGTAATGCAAGGAGAGATGAATGTATTTTCACAAATAAAATACAATGACTACATTTGTTCAGTTTTTATTGAATACTGCCACTGCGACTCAGTACATCGTTGCATGTCACAAACATTGCATAAGCAACTTTAATGAAAGCCGAGCTGAAAGTCGGAATAGGGATTCAGCATGAACGCCGTAACGAAACAGTCAAGTGCAAACTCACTGGAAGTGACTTTTTTTTTTTTTTTGTTAAAGGAGAACGAAAGTTATTGCTTGTTCCTTTTAAGGTTTTAAAATGTATTGCACAGAAGACATTCCAAGGGTTTGATGTCTAAAGGAGCGACAGTACAGACTGTATTGCAACCGTTCAACACACGTTATCACAAAATAGGTTAAAAACTGAAAACGTTCCAAAGCGTACACATGCTCTTTCTCTTTTTAAATTGCTTATCGACAGGTAATCATACAGGTAATATGAAAACAGGCTATATTTATACAAAAATAATAGCTAGGCTTAGTTTTTTGTTTTCATGAGATTTGTTTTAATATACAAACCCTGTCTGAATGAATGTTAGTGGGATTTTTATAGAAAGCGGTTTTGTGGCATCATTAAATACTTATATTTTATTTATTTATTTTTTTTATTTGTATTTTCAGCAGGCTGAAATGTAAGAAGGTAGCGGTTCAAGGATTTACTTATGATTGTCAAACAGAAACGGCAACATGTGTAGATGAAAAACAAGACAACGAGCCAAACTGTCAAACGGCACTTCCAGTACATTGCCTTAGTGCTGGTGTTTGCAGTTTCATTTCATTTGATCGTCAGAAGATTGCAAGGAGGAATTTGAATGATTTCACCACAGCTGTTCGTGATTAAGTTTAAAAGCACGTCAAATGAACTGTACCCGCACCGAATGTTACAGTAATCCTGTACAATTTAACCTGGTCACATGAGATCCATAAATACCAGCTGATTTGGCCCCAACAGCGTTGTGCGACTATGACGTTATACTTTTTAATCTCTTTATATAGTTACATTTCATGTTATGGAACATTTCTTAAATACATTTTTGTTCCTCTAATCACGGCTATAAGCCATTTGCCTATAACTGGGACACACAAAACCAAACCTGTCTGAAAGCTTTCAGCTTTACTGACACTGCAGACTTTTGCCAAAAATGCTAAATAAACGTCTCCTCACGGAAAACTTCACCATAATCAACAAATTTATGCAGTGCGTCTGCTGTACGTCCCTGCGGGAATTGTTACTTTAGAAACAATACCATCAGCACAAGCAAATTACACAACCTGCTGTCAGAAGGCAGGCCAATGGAAAAGTACTAGACACCTTCTGACCAGTTAGAATCGAGAATTCATCACAAGATGTCATGAGAGCAGATCGCTGGATTCTGCTGTGCACAGAATCGTATCGGCTAGCTATTGATTACTGCCGCTCTTTCATTATCGAGAAGAGGAACTGTCCTTAGTCACAAATGTGACATCTAATTTACCTGCTCACTAAAAAACTACCTTCTACTATTCAGCTACGAAACAGTACCAAGTAATCTGATACCATGGCTGCAGTGTGTGCGAGCCACTTTGTTCATATTGACGCAAGTGCTTTTTCTACTAAAAATGTTTCATTTAGGATTTATCCACAAATCCAATAAAAATGTTAACTTTTTATTATTATTACACTTTTATTACACTAAATCCGTCTAAAAAAAAAACTCCAGAGGGAACTGACGACGCTGTGAAATTTACCCTGCTTGTCTTTATCGCCACATTAAGTGGTGAGGTTGTGCTCCATAGCGTCCGCTCGCTTTATTTTACAGACGTTCCTTTTTGCCAGAGCAAAACGTGACACGAGGTAAGCTTGTAAAGAACCAGGAGTTAATAATAAAACGACTCATCTGTGTATCCCAATTGTTCTAGGGACGCAAGCATTAATATTAAAGTTTGCTTACTGATGCAAAAAAAATAAATCTTTCTCTCTCACATTGCTGAAACGTTCTTGGTTGTAAAGATCTGAAAAAGTGCAGCTGCAACTTGAGAAAACTGCCCACAGATTTGCTTCCTTTTCACAGGAAAACCAGCAGTCCAAACCTCTTTGATGGATTCAGACTCACTATAAAGGAGGCTATACGTGGTACTAACTACAACTACGTCCATGCATTTGAGAATCACTACAAGATCTCAGGATCACTAATAGGAATGTATTCGGAACTGGATTTCTATCCAAGACAATGGTTTTATTTACTTGGCTACGTTACCATAAAATGTCCCGGTTTGTGCTTTAAGCGGGATTGCAGCCTTGCCTGAAGTACACCTGCTCCCACACCACCATGCTCCACACGCAGAAGAAGGTCCACAGGTTGCGCAAGGTCCCACGGTCGAAGGGATTCTCGTCGACGCCGCAGTGTTTGAGGTAGGAGATGCGGTGGCGGGACATGAACTCCCAGGTGGTGGTGTTCAGAGACACCAGGTAAAGGTGGGAGCCCAGGAGGAGCAGCACGGTCAGTGCCAGCAGTGCCACCACGGCGCACGTCACCAGCAGCACGCTGTTCGATTTCAGCCACACCGACCACGTCGCGGCGTCACTGAAGCCTGACCTGAATACGGAGTGACACGTCATTCTGGTTTCTCTGTAACCCCGACGTTACGTTCACACAATAATTGGGTGGGGGGAAAAAAAGGAATGTGGTGTTCTTAATACATTTTCCATTTGTAATCATTGGTGTGGTGCAAGAGCAATCAAAATAAAATTCCTAATATCTCTGCTTCATGATGAGCCACATCACACTGCTCTGTTGTTGATTGTTTTCCTTTGACCACAGCGCTTGGGTGACCATATTTTGATCTTAGTGAAAGAGGACACTGGGGGGCAGGATGGCAGCATGAAGCAAACAGAGACCCACAAAATGAACAGAAAATGCGTTGAAAACAAATCCCGGATATTTTCTGTGATTAAACGATCCCACCTGGGACGCATGTTTTACGCGTCCAGGGAAAAGAGGACATATGGTCACCTGAAGTGAGACAGCATTTTTGGAAAAAGTCTCCAGTGACGATGCTTTCTAATCATCAGACACGAGACAGTCTTGATACCATGATGTCTGACTGACAGAGCAGAGGTTTACTTCGCATTTTTTGGGGGAACTCTCCAGTGCTTTAACATAACAATTAGAGTCAAGATGCTCAAAGGCTTCAGGACAGAGGCCTTTCCGGTTTCTCAGAAACACAGCAAACTGCTTTTTCAAGCAAGAGGCGGGGGAAAAAAAAAACAGACAGTAAACATAACTGTAATGGACAAAAAATACCATGGTTCGTTCATTCAAAAATTGCCAAGTCGCTGTGATACAAGAGGAATAAAACGCTTATGCTGCGTTTGCGCTGATACACTCACTCACCAGGCCATGTGTAGCCCCCAGAGCAGCACAATGAACTGCACAGCCAAGTAAAGCACAAACCAGCGATGGTTCCTCTCCCCTACACAGTTCTCGATCCACGGGCAGTGATGATCGTAGCGACGCACGCAATGCTGACACGTCTGGCAGTGTTTGGATCTCATTGGTTGCTGTGTAAGGAGTACGTACAGGAAGAATAAAGCGTGCTCGCTCACGTTAGTGCAAGAATGAGCGCAATTTAGTAGAAACACACACACACACCTGTAAAAGGCAATGGCCACAGCGACGCTGACGGAATGGTTTGCTTTGGGGTATCATGTCCTGTTGCTCCTCCGTGATGCCGAGAGTGAACTGAAACAAAGAGAAAGTCACAGCGGTAGAATAACAAGCAAGATGCTTAAAGCAGTGAGAGTCAGTATGAGACGATACCACGGGATAGGCCTACTGTTCATTTGCGAATGATAAGGACAATGACGACGATGATGTAGAATATGACTATTTTATGTTTTAGAGTTCTGGGGACATCTCCAAACTAGACCTATATTTTAAAATTATGAATGATTTGTTACACATCTGCTGTGTGTGTGGTTTTTTTTAATAATATCCTATTTATGATTGTTTCACCCTTTGTCTTTTAAATCAAAGCACTCACCCAAGTCATCTGATCGTGACACCCATAGTAATGAGAAGGACACAAGCCTGATATGAAAAATCTCTCCTTGACTTTTATACTGTTTCATGTGTCTTCTGGTCTTTAACTTGCAACCGTTTCCAAAAAAAAACCCAAAACTTATTTTATATATTTTGAGGCGCACCACTACCGTCATTCTATGTGCATCATGTCTGTTTCAGACTCCTCACCTCTCCGTCAACAGGGCAGGCTGTTAAAAGGGGGCAACTCAAAGTGACTTCATATCACTTTAAAAAGCATTCCGTTCGTCTAATACGTCAGCAATTTACCACTGATGACAATTTTATTAATTAAAGCACAGCATGTCTTACTTTTAAATCAGACTGTAGTTTTGTTTAATGTTGTGGAAAATCAGCAAAACAAGTTAGTCCCTTAGAAACTTTAGAAGGCAAGAAAAGAAGAAAACGTTTCTGTCCTGAAGACTTTCCTGTGTCGGAAAACCTTAGTGACTTCTTCCATTTAAAAAAAAACCCAAACAAAACAAAACCCTCCTGAAATTATATGGTTTTTAATGTCTGATACATTTACATAATCGTTATTTAACCTGGTTAAATAACTGCACGTTATATTGACCTTAGATTAGCGGCGCGTCACCCAATCAAGTCCTTGCGAATTAGCGGTTGCTATAGAAACGACAGCATATTAAAACAAGCGCATTCATAAACCTCATAAACCGGTGTCTTGTATTAACACAGCTGTCAGAGCTGCTGTTAAATAAATCAACCCCTTCTGAGCAGAAATCTGAGAATATGATTTAAAAGAGAGAGAGAGAGAAAAAAGCATGCATCGTGCATTGATATTCTCGACCAACTTTTTGTTTTTTTTTTAAACACATTTCCTCTGCAAGTCATGGCTTTTCCTGGCTAAAGCTTTAGACTGCAGCACTGCAACTGGATACTACAGGCTTCCAACCTGCCCGTTAGAAATGCAATTACAGCTGTAAATAGGATAGCGCAACGCTCAAGGGCTGGCCCTGAAACGCAAGGAATCAGCCAAGCTTCCTGGAATTATAAAAGCTAAATCCGTCGTGTTCATTCAAACGGGCAAAAAAATAAAAAGAAGAACGCTAATAAAAATCAGTTTAATGTGGACTTATTTTGGTTTTAGTGCCACATGTTTATGCATTCTGTGAGAAGCAAATCATTAAAAAAAGAAGAAAAGACTTTATTAAAAACATGACTGCTTTGCAATACTGCTGCCATACAGAAGAATTAGCTAGCTGCACTGTTTGAGCCTGTTTAAATTTCTCCAGTTTCTGCAATTAGCTCTGATTAGCTCTGTGCATTTTTCTTAAAAAAAAAAAAAAAAAAAAGTTTTCTCCAAACATGGATAAAGTGAACAAACAATGTGGTGTCTGCAGTCCACCTTACTACCACTGGGGCAGCCGCTGTTTTTGGGAAGCCCTTCAGACACACAAAGCAGTCTTTTGTTGCTGAGGCAGTGAGGCACAAAGCTGCCAAAATCACTACACTCTGTCTAGGTGACCCAAAAAGCAGGGCAAGCCATGGTGTTCTGCGATTATTTTCTCATCTTGTTCGGTCTTGGTATATTAGGACTGGGTGTTATATGAACGTCACATCACTCGCTAGTGGCTGTTCATATCATTTGAAGAAAAGCAGGTTGCAGGTTTCGATCAGAAAGCAGAATAAGTGTGTATGAAAAGCTATTACCTGTAGGTCGCAGTCATCAGTCAGCACAAAGCCAGGATCCATTAGTGACACAGCAAAGTACAGCAGCACAGAAAGCAGCACGAGGAGCACGAAGAGCACAGGCAGCGCAAGTCGACCCGCCTCTTCCTCTCTGCGGAGATCTGCTCGAGAAAAATAACAAAAAAAAACAAAAATACAAATGATACCAGCAATTTTATCAAAGAAATGCACTTTATATACATACCTTCACTGACTACTGCGAATATGTATCTTTGAAGTATACACAGACATCTCAAAAGTAAAGAGACACCCCTGACTGCATTTTATCTATGCGGACACCACCTGGTGCTGCAAACTTGTAATTTAATGCATTATTATTTTTCATTTCAGGTTACAGTGCATAGTGAAAATTGCGGTGAACACCAGAAGCAAAAGAGTTGTGTGATTTTCAAAGATTGTGTGTATTGTGGGTCAGTCTGAGGGTGGACTTAGCTAGTGTAGAATTGCACAAAATCTTAGGATTCCTCTTGCCACAGTCAACAGAGTGATTGTACAATTCAAAAGCAAAGGAAAGGAATCAACAGCATCCCGCTCAGCTCGACCTGGGCCATTGACAGGTGTCTGCAGACTGTCAAGAGGATTGTTTGAGAGAGAAAAAAAAATCCCCGTTGTAAGGACACTGAAGTCTCAGATCAACACCAAGTGAGCCAGAGTATCTTTGTGAGGGATCTCCATCAACATGGATACAATGGCAGAGCAGCTAGACCGAAGTTGCTAGAAATACACTTTCAAAAATTATAATGTGTTTACTTTTGAGATGTTGGTGTATGTCAGCCATTTTTTTCCAGATGCACTAATACAGCCAAAAATATGTGAACACCTTCCTCAAACTTTTGCCACAAAGTTGGAAGCACATCAATGTCTAGAAAAACTCTGTATGCTGTAACGTTAAGATTTTCATTCCTTTATTAGAACTAAGGATCCCAAACCTGTTCCAGCACAACAATGCCCCTGTGCACAAAGCATGCTCCATAAAGTCCAACATCAGTGCTTGATCTCACTAATGGCTGAATGAGCAAAAATCCCCTAGCAACATTCCAAAATCTTGTATAGAGCCTTTGTAGAAGAGGTCAGCACATGTGGATGTCATGTTCAGGTGGTCACATGTCCCAAAACCTTTTTTTTGGCCATGCAGTGTAATTACATTACCATCACTTGGCAGACACCCTTATCCAGAGCAACTTATATTTATATCTCATTTATACAACTGAGCATTTTTGAGGTTAAGGGCTTTGCTCAAAGGCCCAACGGTGGCAGCGTGGCAATGATTGGATTTGAACTCCTGACCTTCCGATCAGTAGCCCAATGTCATAACCCCCTGCCCCTGTAATGTGGTGGCTTTTGAGAATGAAAAGTTAGGTTTTTTCCCCACTCCAAATTGTCCAGTTTCGGTGACTCAGTGTCCCCTGTACCTCGATTCCTCTGCTTGATTGACAGGAGTGTAACTTGATGCGGACTTCAGCTGTTGCAGCTCATGCACCCTAATGTTTCATGTGTCGCATGTCCGGAGATGCTTTTCTGCTCACTACAGGTGTACAGAGTGGTTACTCGAATTACTACAAACTATCTCAACTCCCTCAGTAATCAGTTGAACAGAACAGCCTTAATGTTTAACCAACAGTGAATCGGGTGCCCCATAGCTGGCCTTTTGGCCCATATAACACATATAGATAGGTTATAGAAGTTAGTTAGTTATAATGGCACTATCCGGTGTCCTCTAAATGAGGACAGGTTCCCTTTCGAGTCTGGTTCCTTTCAAGGTTTCGTCCTCTTGTCGTCTCAGGGAGTTTTTCCTTGCCACCATCGCCACAGGCTGCTCATTCGGAATATATGCGGACGTGTATATTATATATATTACACACATACACACACACTTATAGATTTATGTTTATAGATTAATAAGCTTCTAATTGGACTCTACACACTGTGAAGCTGCTTTGTGACGACGTCCATTGTGAAAAATACTACATAATAAATAAAATGAAATAAAATTGAATTGAATGTCAGCTTGAAGCGGTGTGGTTGCAGAGATGTCCAGCTCTGATCTCTTTCCAGACCTGTCTGTGGTTTTATCTTTCATCATCATCACACCAAGCTGTACAACTCCAGAGGTGGTTGTGGGTGAAAGTCCCTGAATATCCGACCTCCAACACTACAACAACCAGCCCATTGGGACATTTCCCATCACACCTGTTCCCACGCTGTGATGTCTGCACTAATGAGCAGGTGTTCCTAATAAAGTGACGGTTGCGTGTGAATGACATGAAGAGTGAAGCTGGACTTACCGGTGTCGTGCAGGAACAGAACCAGCGTTATAACCCATGTCAGGAAAACATGAGCGGTTCTGACGAGAAATCCTGAGCCGAACACATTTTTAAACATCCTAGCATACTTAGACGTACATTTACACACCTACTGATAAACGTCTCTCGCATAAACATCGAAAAAACAAAAACAAACCAAACCGTACTTCCGTTGTTTAGGTCATGGCTTTAGCTAACGCAGCTCAGCTTTCATAAACACCGCAGTCCTGACTCGGTTACTCGCTCTCTGTAAAGCCAGATAGTCAGTTCTGGGGCGTTGTGCGAGCCCAGGCTAATAATTACCCTGATATATAATAAACCTCTATCATATTCAGCTAAAATGTTTTATTTATAACGCTTTATTTTCAGCTCCTGTAGTTAGCTTGTTGGTACTTCCGCCCCTCTGGGCTGCGGCTGCTGCTGCCACATTGGGCGCCCCCTATTGGTCAATATCTGTCACGTGACCGCTTGGTGGTTAATAATAATCATGTTGCGAAGTAACGTCTGGATGATGATAATAATAATAATAATAATAATAATAATAATAATAATAATAATAATAATAATAATACTTAATGACCATAGTGATGTAGAAATGCAGGAAAGCGTTAACGATTTAAAAAAGAATAATAATAATAATAATAATAATAATAGTAATAAAAAAAAACAATAATAATACTTCATGATCTTACTGTGATATACAAATGCAGGAAAGCCTTAAAGATTTTAAATAATAATAATAATCCTTCATGATCTTATTGTGATATAGAAATGCAGGAAAGCGTTAACGATTTGATGCATCACAGATCATTTATTAAAGTAAGCTTTCAGTTGATTTCACTGATTTATGAAGTATATCTCTTAATTTCATGAGTGTAATAAGGCATGTAAACACAGACTATATTTAAAAATATATCCCTTGTTTAAAGGGTGTTTTATGTTTCACTTCCCTTATTCCAAAGTCATTTGATCGGATATTAAAAACAAAAACAAAACAAAACAAAAAGTGGTTTGTTAAAGAGTTAAAGTGTGACTTTAACTCTTGACGTTATTGTCATTAAGCAGAAAAGGGGATTTCAGTTTCCTGTGTCTGAGCAGATTCTCCAGGCCCTGAAAAACAGAAGTGAGGAAGTTCAGCTGCAATTTACGTCCAATATGCAGAACCGCAGTGTAAAGCATGGAAATACAGAGATACGATGATACAGTGCTCTCTCAATACGATGCATGTTCAATACAGGAAAAATAAGCAGTGCATGAGTAATGTGCCTTGGGTTTCAACATTCGACATTATAAAATTACAATAACTAAAAATAAAAATAAAACACTGTGGGATCTACTCTACAACAGAATCTAGCAAAATTAATCATGGCTAATTAAACATTAGCTCTTATGCCAGGCTTTGACTGCTGCTCAGGGTTTTCAGGTTTTAGCAAGATTTCCAACATGTCTCATCTGAAAAATCGCACAAAATGTCCTGAGAATTTAGCCCAAATACTAGAAGCGCATTTTTTTTCTTTTCCTTTCAAGCAAAAGGCTTAACCAAATTAATCTTCCCACCAGAAGATGCAAGGGTATTAGTGTCTGCTGGTATGCCAGCATGCTAGTAAAGAGAAGCATGTTTTTAAACCCCAATAGCCTCTTCTGATTCAAGATAAAGATGAGGATATTCTTTTTTATTATTATTATTATTGATTTTATATGTACCACATTACAGGTGACAGTAGTGCCCGTGGCGATCGGTGCACTCGGGGCAGTGACCCCCAAACTGGAAGAATGGCTGCGACAGATCCTCGGAACAACATCGGACATCTCAGTCCAGAAAAGCGCAGTGCTGGGAACAGCAAGGATATATACAGACGTGGACAAAATTGTTGGTACCCTTCTGTTAAAGAAAGAAAAACCCACAATGGTCACTGAAATAA
>JAQLOM010000017.1:6581116-6600024 GCA_030068315.1 Chrysichthys thysi
ATATTGAGATATGCGCGCACACACACACACACACACACACATTGTGTGCGATAAAGGAGTTCTCTGATGTTGTTCTCTGTGCGCGCGCTCCGCGAGGATTTGTGACAATAAGAGTTCATTTCTCAGCAATGCACAGTAATTTGCACCTGGAAATGTGCCAGAATGGTCCCCATCGTGTCCCAAAAGAATTTTAACATGATTTTCTTGGGGGAGGGCAGACTTTTGAATTTCTTCTTCGCTGGAGAAAACGGAGGTCTCCACTTCATGCTTTGTCTTTTGCTCTCCAGGTTATTGCGTAATTTAAAAATTGCCTTTTTGACTTTTTGATTCTCCCTTGTACATACCGTTCGTGTTAAAGTAAGATTTAGAAATGTTTCTAATGTCAAAAACAAAAAGTCAGAGTATGAAGAAATCAAGAAAGCAAGGATTCTTGTAATCAACTCATAACGAAAATGAGGTGAATTAATTTGACGGGATTTTCTGGGAAACACATGGCCAAAGTAACAGGATCCCCTTATTATAAGTGTACTGTAAGTTACACAGCACTATCCAGTGTCCCTGTTAAGTTTAGTGCTGAGAGTGTGGAAATGTTTTACTGTTGTAATCGATATGAGAATGTGTCCACCGATGGAGTGATCGATCACTGCAGCCTTTATTTACCTTCAGTAATATACATACAGTGGGGTGAAATGTTCACTCTAATACTTTCATTTTGTCCCCTCAAACTTTTCCATAAAAGTGTTTCAAAAAAATACTGGGGATTAACAAAAAAAAAGATTTAAATACTTAAGATGTGTATATTCTAATTTTTAAAAAAGCCTAAAAAACAACAACAACAACAACTGCAAAATGCAGAAATAAGCGATTAACAGCACTCTAGTTGTGAACTCACCTTTAACCCTATGGAAGCCAAGATCCTAAATAATTTGGACGAAACTACACCTTATGCTCATCTACAACATTAGTTTATACACTGAAAAAGATATTTGTGAACCTCATGTTGGATATGTCGAGGGTTCAGCTTGCAGTGCTATTTATCCCCACCTCATCTTGTGTTAAAGGCTATCTGGCTCAGAAAAGCGCCAGTGTGAAATCTGAATCCTGACATTCAGTCATAGTACATTCTGACACTTTGCAAAGGACCATGCTACCATACTGTAATAAAAAAAATAGGCTGTGGATCAGATTTAATCTTGACACTGTGTCTCCGGTTATATAATAAATGCAACGTATAAAATACAACTGATTTTTTGAGCAACGCTGATTAATCTTTGAGCAAAGGTTTTATTTTTGTCACCGTGCCGATGCACCTTCGAAAGTGAACCCGAGTCAACAGTCCTAGTCCAAAGCTGTCCTGGTCCAGAATGCGCAATCAGGTCAACATACACAAAGGTCAGTGCTTCCTCGGTGATCAAATGGCACTTGGGAATGGAACGGATTTATCTTTCATCCTCTGAACCCAATTATACCAGTCTCTAATTATTCATTCCCTCAAACGCATGGCATGCGCTAAATCTTCGGATCATGGTATGCGCCTGACATTAAAATTCATTATGGTAAGATTTTATAGAACTATAAAATAAAAGTACGAACGCATTACTCAATATTCAAATTTCAGAAAGATACTTCACCCTTTTCACCCCCTGACACTTTATTTCTTTTGTGCCTGAGACAGCCATACCTGCTGAAGCTCCTTAGGAGGCGTCACCAGTATCAGCACTGTGGTTTTCTTCGCTGGCGTCACGTCCTCCTTCTGCTTTTCCCCACCTGAGTCTACCAGCATGCTGCATTCTGTTTGCCTGGGATTTGCAACATTTTGCTCATTCTTCTCATTCGTCGATGAGCCTGAAAACCACCGCCGCATGGACGACCACATTTCATCCAGCATCTTTAATATGTTACTACAGATAACCGGATTTTCCTCCTGTCGACGTGTCAGTGTGAGAAACGTACGCCTGTGGAGTGGAGCTTTTCCTTAATTGAACAGCAGAGCTGTTTAAATGTGATTATCAGTCGATCCTTATCTTCTACGCATTCGCAGATTCACAGATGCTTCGAGTGTGTGAGAGGGGGATCCGGAGGACGAGGGCAGCTGAGGACACCAGGAGACTGCAGCTTCCTCAGCGCTCACACACACACACACATCTCCAAAATAAGCTTCGAAAAAGCCACCAGCATTTTAAAAAAAACACTTTTTAAATTCAGCCATTGCCACAGAAGCATCTATTGTATCTTAGTGATCTTAAAAACAAAAGGTGCAAAACAAATGTGGAATCAGGCATCAACTGGTCAGTTAGTTATGTGTTCAATGAAACAGCAAAAGGGAATCCTCACACTGTCTGTAAAGGAGCGACGAATTACAATATGCAAGGCACACTTCTCTCTGTCTCTCTTCTCTTACTCTCTGCAGCTGCTGCTCCTGGTCAGTCCCACGCTATCCACCTCCACAGCCGGCAAAAAGTGATGCAGGTTAGAAAAAAAAAAATAAAAAAAAAAGGCTGTAAGAAAGCTGCAAGCTCACTGCAGCCTGACCGCAGCCTATCAGAATCCGGCACACTGCCGAGTCCTGCCTTGAGAGCATCTCCACAGCCAGTAAGGAGCCTGCAGACCGATGACTAATAGATAAATCTATGGATCAGACCATTCAGCAGTGTGGAAATCTGCTGACCCGTCCTTTTTCCCCCCCAAAGCAGTGCTCGCTTCTTTCCCCTTAGTCACGCTGTCATTGTCAGGATCTCCATGGAAACCCCAGGCAATAGAAATGCAGATGGAGATTCTACAGAAGACCGTTACACAATTGCTTGTGTCTGTGTGTAATTAAATCTAAATAGAATTTTAAAGTTATACAAGTAAAATATTACATACAAATAAGAGTAACTAATAATAATAATAAGGCTTCGAACATTTGCTTCTAACATTTTTTTCCACTACTTCTGAAATTTGACACATTTTTCATGAGATGATCTTACAAACAATGCCTGTATTTTCAATATCTTGGTATTCTTGCAGTTTACAGAAGAGTGTTGAACGGTCTTGACTACATGCTCAGGGGCAGAACTTAGCCTGGACCTGAGCTATAGTGGGGCATCAGTTTGCATACCAAAGATGACCAAGACATATGGGTGGAGCAGAAGTAGCTCAGTGCTTAAGATGTTGGTCTGTTGATCGGAAGGTCATGAGTTCAAATCCCGGTATAATCTGAACTCTGAGGATGAGGGTGTGATTAAGGATTGTAGTATTATTGGGAATGAGGATATGACTGAGGAAGATAGGATTATTATCAAGGATGTATGACTGATGAAGAGACTATGATTGAAGATCGTATTATTATTGAGGATGTATGACTGAGGATGAGGGTGTGTGTGTGACTGAGGAGAGTAATATTATTGAAGATGGTATGACTGAGGATGAAATTGAGGATGAGGGTGTGATTGGGATGTGGTGTAGAGGTAGCTCAGGGGGTTAAGACACTGCACTACTGATTGGAAGGTTGGGAGTTCAAAACCAAGTGCTGCTGCTGTTGGGCCCTTGAGCAAGGCCCTTAACCCTCAACTACTCAGTTGTATAAAGGAGGTAGTAAATGTAAGTCACTCTGGATCAGGGTGGCTGCCAAATGACTGTAGTGTAATGATTGAGGGTGTGTATTATTATTATTATTGTGATTGAGCACAGTATTATTATTGAGGATGAGGGTGAGATTGAGGGTGGTATTATTAATGAGGTATTATTATTGAATTTAACCCATACATCAAGTGAAGCAGGGAGCAGCTGAACAGCGTAGCGCCCGGGGAGCAGTGCTTGGGGATAGTACCTTGCTCAGGGTACCTCAATGTACCTTGTTGTTCCTGGGCCTTGAACCAACAACCTTCCGATTGAAGGGCCAATGCCCTGACCACTAGGCTACCACTGCCCCATAACTATGTAGTTATGGGTTTAAAAAAAACCAAAACAAAACCCAACAACATCCAGTTAACTAACCTGCAGTAAAGATTTACAGCTTATGTAAGACCGACCCGCCAGTGAACAGAATGACCAGCTGGAAGCAAAAGGAAAATTCCAGAAGCAAAAAAGAAATAGCAAACGAACGTATAAATGAAATTAACAACTTCAGCAAAGTGTAGAAGTGTGATTTGAAAAAGGCCTGACTGAGAATTGTGTGCACTGGCAACTGTTTTTTCATTTTGGTGCTTTCTACCTTGCTTGCAGGTCTTGTCATTTTGTTTAATACGTTAAGCATAAAAATAACTCCATATAAAAACAGACACTGTGCACATACAACACAGTCTTTTGTGTGAATGAGCTCTGCCTGCCACAGGGTTTGTTAGCTTTGCGTCAGAGATGTTTAAGTCCTGCTCTACACTTCGCACTCACGCTCTCACGCAGACACTTAGGTGATAATTGTACCTCAGCGGAGTCACGTCAGTGGTGCACAGCCCCGGTGTGAAGGGATTTTTACCAGACTCTCAAATATAGTCTTACCAACTGGCTAAAATATGTAGTAATTTTGAATTGACATTATACAGAAGACACATGAGGTGAAATATAAAAACATTATTGTTCTCTACACACAAACTCGGTTGCCAGGGGTGCCCTCTACTGGCCATCACTCCACATAACAAAGCCTCCCAGTCCAGTCTCCTGGTGGTTCACGAAGAAAAAAAGTTCTTCATTTCTAAAGCACTTTTATTGCCCATCTCACACCTCTATTGTCTCTTGCAACAGATACACTCCTGTTTTTAATCAACACCAACCCTGTAGCGACTCATGTCTGAAGAGAAACAGCTTCACGCATTTCTCTGAACTACCAGCCATAAAACATAGCACATAAGAAGCAAGTGAAAAATTCCAAAACCATTTCGGGGGAAAAAAAAACCCCTAAACAACTGACCAAATAAAATGACATGCACATGAATTGGGACAATAAACAGCCTTGTACACCCAGTGAAAATATGCCAAGTCAGAAAAATACAGCGTGTTCCTGTGTTCCTTAATGAAGTGTAAAAACAGACATCCATTTAAATAAACACACTTACGCAATTTATAAGGTATGAGTGCATCATGAGCAGCCAGAATAAACTAGAAGTACTGTATGGTCTTTCTTCAGTCTCACTCTTTCCACTTAAGTGTGATAGCACTCTCATCTTAATGTTTTATGATGTCTGCCCTGTGACGCAACATGAGCAGCAGTTTACGAAGGTGCAGCTGGCAAGCTTTAGGTGTCTCAGAGCCAGCATATGTTAGCCTTCACCCTTCTATATCGATCGTTCAATAGGAAAAGCTTGCTGGTGGGTGGGAATTGGCAAAGGACCAAATTGAAGCGATAAAAGGAAAGAAAGGATAATTGTTTGTTCCCTAATGCTCTTTGACCGGCCTTGGTGAAATGAAGATGCGCCTGGCTGCTAAGATCTATAATCAAGATCAAGTCCATGGATGACAAAAGTGGTGTGGAATGGACACAAAGCTGGTGGTGCGAATTCGAAGTAAACATCCACTCCATGCGAGAATCAGTGCTTTCTAAGAATTGAGGTCTGCGAGTTTGCTGAAAACATTAGCCATGATGGGGTTTAATAAAGCAGAAACATACTTTCTTGGTTTTCCAGGATTCTCTAGCACATGTGTAGTGCAGTGCACCTGAGACCAAGAAAATGATTGGACTAATCTGGTCAATCAGGAGTAAGGTGGTGGCGTACCACGTGGAAGGAGGAGTCGGCCACGTAATGAATTCAGTACAGTAAATGTGGTCGGATAGCGTTTACTCATAACCGCTTTGTTAAGTAATGATAACTTGGTGAGTTGAAGTTGGATGTAGTATGCTAACTTGCAGAATTATACACGCTGATGGGTTGTTGTTGTTTTTTTGGAACAGTAGGAAGTTTTTAACTGGGTGCAAACTGCTAACAGCTTTATGTTTAAATTATGCGACTTAAAGAAATGCACTTCTTGAAAACCAAAGGTCTGAAAAATTTTTGCATTCTGTAGAGCTGCAAGATAAAGAAAGCATGCAGGTCACATGGAGAGCCTGCGCCACAACCAGGAATCCTCTGCATTTGTGAAGTGACCGACTGCTCCGGATCACAACGACCACCACCACCACCCATTACGAGTGATAGAGTATCACGATCGTGTAATAACTAATAGAGCACGAAATGTAAAAATAGCTTTCAAACAACAAGGAAGTTGGGAATTTGTAAGAAGGCGGGGGGGGGTTTAGCCAACTTTGGAGCTGTTTTTGAGGTTAAAATGACATCTGAGATGCTGCTATAGTGCTCCAAGACAGAGAGTTTTGTCTAGTCAATAATTCTTTTAGGAGAATTTAGATTTATGTGTGTGTATATTTATACATGCGAGAGAGACAGCGTGAGAGATAATGAACCTGTAATGCATTTTGTTTACAATATTAAACCTTTGTTTCAAACAATTTTTGATTTACTTACTTTTATCCAGACAAAATTGCATGCACATTGCTTTGCACCCTTTATGATTCAGAAATAAAACTTAGAATTTGTCTTCATTAAAATTTTGTTCAGAATATTCTGAGAAGTGATTGCAGTTGAATTTTGAAGCCAGCATCAAAGAACTGACCTGAATTATAGCCGAAGTCCATCTTTACACCTATCTTTATAACACAGTGATGCTAAAAATGCTTTGTTTATATAGAGAGTGGCACGCTGGTGTAGTGGATAGCATTGCCACCTCAATGATACAGAGTTCCTGGCTCAGTTCCTGTTTAATTCTGAGAGACGTCGGAAAGTTCAGAAAATGGTAAAAAAAAAAAAAAAAAAAAAAAAAAAGGATCCACAGAAGTGTGTTGAGTGGACAAACACCAAAACAAGGTGGCATATATCACACCTACATCCATCGCTACTGCCCAATCCTGGAGAAGCTTCCAAAAATGACTCACGCTTACCCAAAAAAGAATCACTACAGAATGAGGAAAAGAGCACGGACAGAGCAAACAATTGCCCCGTGGTCATTTTATCATTAAGGAGCACCTTAGATCTCTCCATGTATAGCTGTCAAACGCGAGAACGACAAGCTTTTGTACAGAAAACTTGTACTGCCTTAAGTCTTGCAATACAGTACCAAGAGAGAAATTAATCAGCTTAATGATGGGTACAAGTAACCTGAGAGCAAAGATCCTACGGGACAAAGATGCAACACACACAAACCTCGACACACAACTTGCACAAAAGTTCAGCATCTCTTTGTGTATTTTTCCAACAGTCTGTGTCAAGGCTCAGTGTTAACACTGGTTAGCTGATATCCTCCCGCTTCCTGATTAATTATCAGCTGAAAAAACTGGACTGCGTTAATAAAGATGGTAGAAACATGTCATCTATCTGTCCAGTGCCTCATTTCCAGCATCTTTTCCGTCACGCTTACGGCTGACTTATTAACTAAACTTCCTTTTGTTACGTCCAAGTTTGCTTACTTAGGTACGTATCTACATATTTTTCTATCTACACGTTTTTTTGGTTTATGTATACGTCCTTTCCACCCAGAGACCCTCAGTGATTATTCTCCTGGATTCCTGTTGATTGTACCATCAAACTTCCATCAATAACATGAAGGCTTACACCAGTGATTCCCAACCACTGTGCAGTGGCACATTAGTGTGCTGTGAGAGATCATCAGGTGTACCATGGAAAATGATCCAATTTCTTCTAATTGGTCTGAAAATGATTAGTTATTTACTGCAAATAATTTGTCTTCATTCATCTATGACAGTGATTGGCAGAACAAGTAAATACTCTTCCACTAGATGGTTAATTATTCTGTGTATCTACCCATTACATGTACTTTTTGCGACATTTTTGTTTGGCGGTGCGCCGTCGGATTTTTCTAATGTAAAATATGTGCCGTGACTCAAAAAAGGCTGGGAAACACTGGCTTACACCATTGTGCTGCTCTGGCCTTTCCTAAGTGAACCTGAGTAGCTTGGGCAGGCAGCTGTGACCTGGGAAATTTGCAGACTCAGTTCGGGGAAGGCAATTCGAAAAAACCATTTATTTGCAAAGCATTTGGGTAAGCATGCCGACAGAGACTGGCTCACGCCCGATTCTCTGCTGCATTTGCATGTGAAAAAGCAAATTCTCTCGCTCCCTCCTTCACCACTGACTTGAGGCACACTGTTGGGTAATCTGTTTAAACTTAGCGTGCTATAGCTTTCCATATTGTGTGGAGTGTTTTACTGACTCGCTGCTTAGGCGAAGGTTCTGGAGCTAGCTCCCAGTCCGAGTTCGCCGAGGATGCAGGATGTCGACCGAAAAATGCAACATATTTCTGTAACCAATTAAAAAGACTTAAAAAATATATAAGTTAAAAAAATACCCTCCTATCAGAGACGTTAGGTCACAGCTGGATTCTGCCTTGGTGTAGGGAGCAGCTTATGATCTCTTTTGTGCACATATCTGCCCACGAACTTCAGAATGACCTTCAGAAAATTAAAGGTTGGCTCTCTAGTTTTAAGAGGAAAAACAAACTTTGTGAAACAATAAGGCTTTGGAGTATGCTATAGTCCCTAATAGTTGACACAACACCCTGTTTAAAGGTTAATAATGACTTATGTGTGATGAGTAAACAAGATAATCTGTGTGTTTGCTGATGACCTGCAGGAAAAAAAGCTTGTGGTTGGTCCCGTCAGTCAAAAAGCCTCGTTTTTGGGAAGGGAAGTATTTCTTGGCTAAACAGAATGTACCAGACTCTCTAACAGAGTGCACTGGATTATGAGACAAGAGTAAAGTAGAGCAGGAGTAGAGAAGCTAGTTTATTTCCCTTGAGGGATCCAGAATAAACACTGATGACTTTTCTTTTTCTCCTGTCAGAGCAAAATCCCAACTTAAACTAAGCTGTAAAGAGACGATCACTTCAGAACATCTGACCTGAAATAAAAGCTCTGAACACTGATCGAGACCCGAGCCTGTTTTCATTACACAAAGCGGGCTACATTATGCTCCTGGTTGTACAGGCAGCGGGGATAAATCCTAATCCCGAGACTTGGAGATCATCTCAGAGTGGAGTTAATGATTAAATCCACTGGCTTGGTTTTATAAAGACGATAATGAACCTTAATCACTTTCGCTTATGCTGAGACGAAACTAGAAGGAGCCGAACAAGAGTACGTGGGACAGTGTGTTTGGATGCACTCTCAGTGGGCATCTGTTTTGCCATAATGAGTGTTCACACTATATTTCACTTCGCACTGAATCCTGAGACAAATATCACTAGATCCTTGTCTGATCACCGTGTTGTGACTCCATTTGGACTGTAAAGCCGGCCGTCTCTGTTGATGATTATGATAATTCGATAAGATTCCAAGAACGTTCCAGTCACTTTCCTAAGAAACGTCTGACCATATTTATGCATCAGAAATGATTTGTGCAACATGGGTACATGCTTTTGGGTTTTTTTGCTGCTTGTTATACCCCATGTCTCAAATTATTCAAAATCTCAAATGAACCACCCAAGTAGTAATGATAAGCACTTTATCCAACATAAACAAATGCTCAAAATGCTTCTGTTTATGGGTCTTTTTCCTTCCTATTACAAACCTTTCCATCTGAAATGATGGACAGAAGCACCAGTCTCAACCTGACAAAGAGATTTTCTTTAAACAAAGAAGCATCGCAGGTATTGTTCCAAATACTACAAAGTCCAACATCAGCAACAAAAAACACAATCGACGTTGAATACAATGCTGATCCCCACATTGCAGGTGGAACAAGAATGATGATGTACAGCTTTTCAAACTGAAAACAAGCGACCTGTCATAGCAGCGACAGAGACTAAAATCAGGACTTCCATTTCTCGAAATCATCACCAGTACGGCCATTCCTGGATATACCTATTCTGGACCAAGATTGGACTATGCTTATGCTTTTATTAATTTATAGTCAGATTTACTGTTGTGGAACGTTCGTGAGACACGCCATTTCCTGTTATCACTTTGTTATAAGAGCTACAGACAGTCAGTCCATCCGCAGCCTCTCTTTTCTCTCTCCTGAAGCTTATTCGTTTAAGCCTGCCCAGCCTATGCATTCACTGTAAAATAAATGAACTAATTTACCTTACCTAACCTCTAACCCAGAAACGTGTTTTTTTTTTAAATCCCCCAGAGGGCTGAAATCAGTTGCTCAAGCTACATTCTTGTCACTTTTTCTTTAGTTACGGCTCTGAATACTTAAAACCCTGATACTGAAACCAACCAATTTGACTGGTCAGCTCCCCTGTTCCTCTACTCCAATGCTTCTGACTAAAATGCCCATCCAAAAACAATTAAACAGATATTTTCCAAAGCAAGAGGAAATTTAGTGCTCATTATCAATACACTCATCAACCCCTGTCACTCTTAAAAAAAAACCCAGAGAGTTTCTTCCTTTATGAAGTTGGACCCTGAGACTCCCCTTCAAAACAAAAATTGGACCAGTGTACTGGCAGCAGACTTTATGACAAGTTGTATCATGTAATTACACATACTCATGGCATAAAATCGCACTGGACTGGAAAATATGTCAAATCCAATCCAGTTCAGCTTTACAGGCCAGTATAGACCCTGGTACAAATGCTCAGTATTGGATTGTGATATTTGTACCTGATGCACTCGTTCCAGAGGCATACACATGCTGTGCCAGTGTCACTGACCTATGTATGGTCCAGTACAGAAATGAAAACCACTCGGTGTGGTTTTACGGAGGTCTCTTTCCACTGCATGACTGATAGATAAATAATTGCGCATAGCAACAGAAGACCTACAAGCAGTAACCGTACACCTTTTGGTACTGCGGGCACCAAAAGGGTATGTACACCTGATAAAACAGCCAATCAGTGAAGATGTAATATGCACTTTACCACGTGAAGTGGCCATGAAGTGTACACACTTTAGAATAGAGTTTTTCTGCTGCATAGAAAACAGGGCTGTTATGAGGTCAAGGTTAATCATGGTGAATAATCGGATGGTTACTAGAACACTGACTGTTTCAAAATGCTGATTAAAATGCATGCCGTCAACCTGATTGAATTCCTCACTACACCGGTTCTCGTCTCTTTTGTGTCGGGCTCCCCCAAAATTTCACAACCCCCCTCCCTTTGGACTCCTCCAAAATCATATGACGGCAACGTCCTGTTCTGCAGCACGTACCACATGGCTGTGTAATACCCTGGTGCTATTAACACATTACATTTTTACTTCGGCTGGTGCCACTCCTCGAATTTTGTGTAACGTTACCACATCACATGAGGGCCATTAATCACACAGATGAAGAACTGAGTAAAACAGCTACTAGTTTTGGCTAAGCATTGCTGCGAACTATCACGATACTCCAACTGATTGATTGATTGACTGACTGATTGACTCAGCCTCAGTGCACCACCTTTTCTCAGAGCCAGTGTGTGTGTGTGTGTGTTTTAACAACATTGTGATAAATACTGACAGTGTAAAAGAGTTAAAGGAAGAGTCAATGTCAAAAAAATCCTTTCCTATGAAGTGTGATACCACGAACCTGAGATATTTTTAGACTTGTTCGTCATGTCATGAAACTGTACCCTTAATGTAGAACCCTTTTATGAGGCCAAGAGTTATTAACTCTCCAAAGATCTCCTGCATAACCTTTAAAGTGCTCCTGCGAGTATGTTAGTGTTGAAAAAAAAAGGCTTCAGGATTTATTACACACACACACACACATATATACATTAAATATATATAAAAGATAGAATGTGACGAATGTGTAACTATCCAGAGATCCCTGATGGTTCTTGTTAGTACGTGTTGGTGCTGGGATTGACTGAGTAGTCGTGTGAGCGGGAGCTCCATGCTGAGGACACTCACCCTAAGCTCATGCTCGGTGCGATGGAGCCCGAGTTTCTTCAGCCCGATGGTCAGGTCGTTGACACAGATCCCTCCGTCTCTGTTCACGTCCAGGATCTGGAACAGGACCTTGAGGCGATGCTCCTGCTCGGGGCCGCCACACACGGTGCAGACATGCGGCTCGGCTTTCGCCGCTGAGGACAAAGCGTTAACACCACCACCAGGACCACCTGCACCACCAGCCCCACCGCCCGGGTCTGAGAGCCGGTACTCCTCCGAGCGGCACTGGCAGAACACATCGTTCACAATAGGCGAGACAAACGAGCCCTGTTGGTGCATCATGCGAAATAAATAAAGAATTGTGGAGTTTTAAGGTTTACTGGGGGAATTCGGGTCCCACTGAATCCCGACAAGAAGATTTCATTCAGCTTTCCTGAAACAGTCTTAAGGTCCTCGTGCTTGCTAACCCGCTTAGCTTTACTATTCAAACCTCCGCTTCTGGGATGAAAGATGATATTCACAAATATTCGTGACGAGGTAAAACATCCGGGTTGTCACACAGCCATACTCACAACCCCTTTTCGTCCCGTGAGTTCCACCAGAAACCCAAAGAGTCGGTTTAAAAGCGGTGTTTAGCAATCCGCTCGGAACCGGCGAGCCGCTGTAGCGTCACCCTGGAGGCTCCAAGTGATGAGGTGGATGCTAACAGGGGTTAGCAGCGAAAACCCCGCTTCCACGCTGATAACCACGAACTGTTTATTCAACAATATCACACTTAGTTGTTATATATTTTTCCCCAAGAACAAATTTGAAAATAAATATCCGTTTCTGAACAAACACCGCCGAATAATCCGACTGCCGGTCCGCTGACATCTGATTCAGGGTTAAAAAAAAATGCCGGTAGCGCGGTTAAGAGTGGGTGGGGCTTAGAGTAGAGGGAAATAAATGACTTGCCAGGAAAAGGGCGGGGCCTTTAAAACAAACGTGATGGACGAGCGTGCTAGCCAATCACATTTTGTAAACCGTACAGCTTTTTTAAAAAACCCTCCCACCGACTAGTCACACCCTTGAATTTTCTCGCCTGGAAGCTTCCGTCTGTGAAGAATGTCCTGTGGCATGTAGTGCACGCGGGTACATGTTACAACCCTTATGTAGTAGTAACTAGTTAGTTATCTAATGGATCTGAGCTATTCATCTGAAAAGAGATGAAATAAATTATAGGACAAATAAAAAACAAATAGTTTCTGTGTAGCATAATGCATTGGAACTAGGTAGGAATTGGTAGAAATAATAATAATAATAATAATAATAATAATAATAATAATTATTATTATTATTATTATTATTATTATTATTATTATTATTATTATTATTATTATTATTATAGTACTAAAAGTGACTGCCACAATCTTTATACACCGAAACACAGAGATTGTATAGCTGATAATTAGCTTAGTCCTTGCCTGCTCTAGTTTTGTTTTGTCTTGTCTAGTTTTCTGGAGATTACTCATCCTAAGAAGATTTAACATAATTGTAAGGTTAGGCTGCCTGGGAATAACTTTAAAAAATTTATGATGTAATTTTCCAGAATAATGTTGTTACGCAATTATACTTATCACTTCGGTCAGAAGGCCAGATACACAAAATTAAACATTTTTTTTTATTAAAACAACATGAACAGAGACGTTATTCTCTTTAATTGCAATATATTCATGTCTTGATATGTTTAATAGTTAGTTCATGTGTTAATGATCATGGTTATGATGACGGTTACTGCATGCCGCCAGGAGATGGCAGCACATGCGCAATTTCAATTTCTAACACAGTACGCAATATAAACCAAAAATAAACAGACATATGCATATACAAATCACCCTGAAAAGCCTGAGCATTTAATGTGGAATTAAATATATAACCACAATAAAAACGTTTTTAAAAAAAAAAAATCTTATTTTAATAAAAGCTCTTAAATAAAGAGCTTTTATTATAGCATATTTATTAACTAAATAAGACTTTTGACAAGTATTTTGTCAGATGTGATACAGGGAGGTCGAGCTTTCAGCGTTATTTAACCAAGCAGAAGTGTTTGAATATAACTGCTATTGGAAACAGTAGTATGCAAATATTTTACATGACGGAAGTCGACACGTCACGGTTAGGGGGCGTGGTTTTCCCAGTGGCTACATTCAAATACGCCTACTAGCGGTGTCGTGAGTATGCGTAAATAACACGCAGCCGTCAATGACCTCGCGCACTCTTTAGTATGGAAGTGCGCTGCTGGACGCAGTCAGAGATTGAACTTGAGTAGCGCTGCTTCTTTGTCGCTTTCAACACTCCGAGTGAGCCGCCGGGGAGTCAGGTAAGCTCTCTGCTTCTTAGTGTGTTTGTTTCGGGAAATACATAAAAAAAAAACAAGGTGAATAGTTTGTTTAGGTTTTCAGACTGTTTCTATGGGGACTGATACGAATGCGAATGGTGAAGCGTCGTCTTTCTTTAACTGCCCGTGTTTGGTGTTTGGGGTTGTTGTTAGGAGCGACGGTTGGTTTCTTGTTTAAAATGTCGACTAGTTTGTACTGTATGTTGGTTGGGTTTTTTCTTGAGAAAAATACAATAGTTCACACTGGAAATAAGAGGATTTAACAGTGTGGGAGCTTTGGGTTTGATGAACAACAACAACAACAACAACAGTAACAATACTAATAATAACAACAACAATAATAATAATAATAATAATAATAATAAGTCGTTTTGTTGTCGTTGCAGGGAGGTGTGTAGACCTTGGACCTGTAAAGCAGCACAGACTGTCCTTTCACTAACGTTCAGGTTAGTTTAGTTTGTGTACTCAAACCCGAGCTATATTATACTGGTGGTCACCAAGTGTCTTTTTTATGAGCTCTACCCTTCCTGCAGGTTTAATCTCCAACCCAAATCTACCACACCTCTTGTAAGCTGATCAAGAACTCCTTAAGGCGATGATTAGGGTTGGAGCTAAAGTCTCCAGGGGGTAGATCTGCATGAACACGGATGCTGACCATTGGTCTGGATTTGACATGTTTGGGTTTGAATTGATTTTCTTTGGTTTGGTTGATTTTTCTTGTCCTTTGTACAGAGCTTTCGGATTTCGCTACGATTGGAGATGCTGAAGCGAGTCCTAGGCATCAAGAAGGAGGACTTCCAGGCTCCAGATTAGCCAAGCTGACTGTTATCTACCTCGTTTATTTGAAATTCATCCAGCGGTTTCAGACCCCAGTTCACCGACACCATGGCGTTTTTAATGAAAAAGAAGAAGTTCAAGTTCCAGGTCCATTTCACGCTGGAGGAGCTGACGGCTGTGCCGTTTATCAACGGGATGCTCTTCTGCAAAATCCGACTTTTGGAAGGGGGCGACTTTGTCACGTGTTCATCTAGGTAGGAGAAACACTTGATTTTTCTCATGCACTTTGGATCACTCTCTGCCAGGGCTAGATTGCGGTTTCATGAGTTTTTTTGTGATTTTGGGGGGTTCTTCAGTAGACATTAGAAGGTAATGTAGAATTTGTGGTTGCAGGGATGTCAGAGAATTGGGTTCTTCTTTACTAGAGATAACCAGAGCTTCTCATCATCTCCTCATTAGTAATATAGCAGACTTGGGATCTTCAATATTGATATCTTATGATGTTATATATGGATATTACAGGGAGATATCCTGATCTATCTGAATCTGTTAGAGATATCTGGATCTTCTGGCTCTGCCTTGGGTCATTTGGATGCTTGGATCTCTATTAAAGATCCAGATCTGGTCTTCTATTAGATCCGTATCTGGATCTTCCGACCTTTTACTAGATTTGTCAAGATCTTTCAGTCTCTAAGTGAGAGATATCTGGATTTTTTTTTAGTATCTTTTATTTTAGTGACATGTCATGATTTTCTGGCTTCAAATAGAGCATCTTCAACTCCGTATTATCTGTGTACTGTATTTTGTTTGCTATAAGAGATGTTGGTAAGATTTGCTCTCCGTTAGTGAGAAACATCTAAATCTCATCATATATATAATATATATCACATCACATCATATCTAGTAGTAAGAAATGTGTCAATCTGCTGATTGCTATTAGTGAGGGAGCTTCTTATCTTTCAGTTATTTAATAGATGGTGTTATTCCTATATTAATGAACGTACCAGCAAGGCATTGACTCACAAACACAAATAAATTACTGTCATGTTGTTTTGATCATTGGATTAGCCTGGATCTAGCTGTTTTCACGCTCACGAGTGTTCATTTGAATCAAGAGTGTTTGAGCAGGTAAACTGCCAGACTGTGATGTGATGATCTGGTCTATAATTACCTTTTACAAGCTGTTCAACAAACCACAATGAAAAAAAAAATCATTTCTGTTTCAGTTTCATCATTTCCTTACTGAGTATTGAGCAGAGACATCTTTTGTATTTTTTTCCCCCTTATTGTTTTACTTAATTTGCTGTGCAGTAATCTTTAGTGTAGTCACTTTAATATAGATTTGATTCATTTGCGTTTTACAGGTGCAGTTTAAGCTTATCTAGCCTTGACACCCAGGTGCAGATGGGTCTGCAGCGTGCTTGCGTGCTGTATTAACAGGGTTAACGGTGTTCTCGTGTGTGGTTTTGGGTATATGAATGCTCGTCACTGGAAATTTGTATTCTGCTCAGCTGGTTATATGTAACAATGGGTATTTTTTTTTTACCATTGTGGGTCACTTTAGGTGAGCATACATATTCATATGTGTGTTATGTACAGCTTGTCTGAAATGGGTTTTTGTCTCCGTGTGTGGGTGATCAGATGGTATTTTTGGGCACATGGCATTGCGTGGTAGCGCTGATTCCCTGGCAGTGCCAGGCACGTTTGTGTACTTGTTGCACTGAAATGCCCCTCTGCATTCATCCTGCACAATGCATCGTCTGTCTAGTGAGTCCAGGCATGTAGGGGTTATGTCCCCAACTCATTATCATTCCTTCAAAAGAGACGGGGAGATGGCAGGAGAGGGCGGCGTATGCGGAATGGACAGAATGCATGTTGCTTTAGAACCAAAAACCCAAAAAGAAGCAAAGATAAAGGCCATCAGGAGAAAGGAGAGAAGTGGCCTGAGAGAGAAAGAGAAACGCACAGAGACTCGAGTGATACTCTAGACAGAGGGCTTTTTGTCCCCCCCCTAAGCCACACTGTTCCATCTCTTTCTCTCCCTCCTCCCTCTGTCTTTTCTCTCACATTTCTCCCTCCCTCCCTCTTCATCCCGGTGGCTTGCACTCGTGAAGCGGACGATTTAACAAAAGCGAGCTCCTTTTTTTGTTTAAGGCCGAAGACACGCATGAGTTGACACGGTGAAAGAGGAGCTCAGCACCACAGACGAAGACGAAGTATCCGCTTCAGATTTCTTCCTTCTACTCCAGGCTGGGAGTCGGGGAGGGGGAACTGCTTGACGGATGGCGGGGCGGTTGATTGGGTTGAATTTTGTCAGTTGAGAAACACTGACATGTACAAACACTGTTACCTGTATCCCTTATATCCCTGGAATCAGCACCAAGGGCAGGAGAGTGGCAAAGAGGGGTTGTTATTGATGTGATCCAGAGCCAGAAAACATGGCTTAAATGTAGAAATTTGTCATTCATGTGGGTGAACAGCAAAGTGGTACGTTATTGGTAGCTCAAAAAAAGACTGCTTTTTAGTTGGGTTTCACATACAACCCCTAAACTCTGCGTAAACAACTTGTTTAATCCTTTTTTTTTTTTTTTTTTTCCTCCTCTATCGCGACTTTGGTCTTCCCAAATCCCACGAGTAGCCATGAGAAGCCAACCTCTGCATCTGTGTCACTGGTTAGTGTGTAACAATCTGGAAACTGCTATCTAGCTATCTTCCTCAAGCAGGAGCTTCCAGACACCCATGATCAGTTAGTAGTACTGTGACTGACTGAGGAGAAAGGGTATGCCATCCATTCCACCCTGAGAGCACAGCCGATTTTGCTCCCTTGACTCGCTTGTGACTTCACGAGGACTCGACCTATATGCTAATTTGTTGCATCACTCTAAAACAATAACTCTTTGTTCTTAGGATGTATTAAACATCATAATACATGATGCCTGAGTCACTGCTCATTGTTTGATCGGCAGATCCTCTGTTTGCTTATTTGTGGTTGCCAAAACAGTATTGTGAGCATGTTCGAGAACCTCGTTAATGGCATTGAAGAAAGGTGTGTCAAAATACACTAAAGTCTGGCTCACAGGCTCCTCAAACCCATTCAGCCGCTCTAGTGCTGTGAAGTGTCCTAACTATGCAATAAAACGTGTCTGGGCTTAATGTAATTTTGCAATAATCAATCTCAGGGTAGGGTGATCTTCCACACGCGGCGCAAGATCGATTAGTTTCCTGTAACAGCACGTCGCAAGTGTTTCATTTATCTTCCACTGCAGCAATTTGCCAACAGTTCTACTTTTCTCTCTGTTAATGAACGACAGAATGTGCATTTTTAACCTCGGGTACATTTGGTGTTTCAGAATGTCCGAGACAGTTAGTTCCTCTTATCGCTCACTAGTTAACAGCTGTAACCAGCTGTTACCTCAGCATCCTTTCGTTTTTTCTCTCTTGAAGTTAATCAGACCAAAAAAAAAGCAAAACAGAAAAAAAAGCACTGCTTGCCGTGTTACTGAGAAATCAGAAAGCACAAAGTCCTCTGTCCTGAAGACTTGGCAGATTCAACAGCACTATGGTTATTTAAAAAACGAAAAGAAAGAAAGAAAAGGTAAACCAGATAATGTGTACTTTCTGTGTATGTCGACAGTTTTTTGGTTCACTGTAGAAAAAAAAAAATATATTTTTTTTTTGCATTTACTGAATATTCTTCACTTTCCTATGTGACAAAATGTGCAAAAAAATAAAATAAAATGGTGTGCTGTGGCGAGTGCTGAATGGATTTTTATAGAATAGCACAAAGTGTTTGATGAAAAGGGAGCAGACATAAAAAGTAGCGGAGCAAACTGAACTAGGCATACATAAATGGCATAAATTGCATTCATTATTTTATTTTTTAAAAGCTCTAGCTTGATGTGCAGTATGGGGATGTGTATAGTGGCTGGGGTTGTCTAGGAAACCTTCCCG
>JAQLOM010000017.1:6602893-6615042 GCA_030068315.1 Chrysichthys thysi
GCTTTCTACATGACCACACTGTGTAAGCACTGAAAAATGTAGGGATTTGTGTGTAGAGTTTTGCAGTAACAGTTCAAGTAACAGTGTGCGTTTTGAGAAATGGCATTATGGTTTTGGAATTTTAGTTCAAAAGGTTGGTTAGTGTTTTAGCAATCGAGAAAAACTGTAATGAATGACTATTAATTAATAAGTGATTTTGCTGGCTAAAATCTGTATTTTGGTAGGCTTTTTGGTAGTGGACTTGGACTACCGAGTGAAATGATTTTAGCGATTTCATTAGCCATAATCATTAGCGATTGCTAACGATTTCAGTTCGAGGTTTTTTGTTTTGTTTTTTTTGTCCGAAGGGTTTGAGTCGTTTCTTAAGTATTGTGGGAAGTGGCCTGCGGTGCTCAGTGGAACTATTCTTCAGTAGTAAATATATTCTTTGTTCGGCAGACATGTGAACAGTGAGAGTCAGCGATATAGATCCAGCACTGTGCGCTTTCCTGGAAGTTATGAGCACATTTTTTTTTTGCATCTGGAGGATTAAAAGCTGTATCCGCTGGAGGCTAGGTCAGCCAAACAAACTATCCTGGGATGCGTATTAGTTGTTTTGGAGCCATATGGGCATGTCGTCATTTCCGAGCTTCTTTTTAAAATATTATTTTTATTTTCCTTTCCAATATTTCAGCTGCACAGAGAGCTAGCAGGTAGTGGTCACATGCTTTGCTTTCAAAGCAAAAAGGACATATTAAAATCTGGGATGTGTGAGCCGACCTTTTAAAGAATAAAATGCATCGGGCATGCAGCTGTCAGCAAAATAATCAGTGCTGCACCGGAGTGATGCTTTCTTTTTCTATGCGACTGTTTTATGTGTCTTGTACCATTTTATACCTTAAAAAAACACTTGTTTTTCACGCTTGAATCACTTATACTCTTATACAAAAATGTATAAATTAAAGTATACTTTTTATCTGTTCAAATATAGTTCTTTTAAGAAGAAGCAGATATAAACCGTTGTTCCTTCACCAGCCTGTCTGTTTTCTCTCTTTCGCAATGTGGAAGGACAGGAAGAGCTTTGCCCTGCAGCTAAATAAAATACAGAGCTGTGCTGCTGTAGAAAATGAACACCAGATATAGATAGATAGATGGATGGATAGATGGATAGATGGATAGATAGATAGATAGATAGATAGATAGATAGATAGATAGATAGATAGATAGATAGAAAATTGATAGAATTACACTTGTAACCCTTGATCTGACGTATGCAAGTAGCTCATTTTGAGTGCTAAATGTATATAATGATAAGGTGATGAGGTGATGATTCTCATTCACCCTGAATCTCTCTTTCATGTTCTGTCCCATCACAGGCAGGAGGTGCAGGAGAACTGTGTTCGCTGGCGAAAGAAGTTCTCCTTTGTGTGCAAGATGAGCGCCAATCCTACAACAGGAGTGCTGGACCCCTGCATCTGCCGAGTGTCCGTGCGAAAGGTACGTTATCAATTCTATCCCATGTCATATGTTGGGTCATTTAAATGTAAGATATCTGAGCATCATTTTAGATTTTTTACGATCACACACTGTAGACTAGTGCTTCAGTAAATCACATAGCATGTGGCAATTACTTTGTCTCAGAAGAGTTTGCTGTTGCTTTCGTTTTATGCATGAACTCTGTCTTCAGTGCATCACCATGGCAACAACTGACTGATTACATAACGCATTCAATCTCTCACTTCTCCGTCTGTCTGTCTGTCTTTTTTTTTTTTTGTCTTTTTCTTTTTTTCAACGTGCAGGAACTGAAGGGCGGAAAGTCTTTTTCAAAGGTATGTATCTTTTTCTTAGATTGACCAGTAATTTGATAATCTTGATGATTCTGCTCAGTATTTCATTTGTTTGTTTCCACAGTTATTCAGGAAAATATTTAAAATCTGGAATATTATTAAATGAGCAATACACTATGATGAGCACTGTGGACACCTAAATACAAATATATAAGCACAATAATTATTAATAAACATGAAAATGAAAACGTAAGCAAACATCACAGCAAACAAGCAGCCACCTACAAATCGTGCTGTTGTAGATTTAAACCATTTTCCTCATGATCTTAAGCCTCGCCTTCGTTTGCAGTCTGTCTGAGTTTACAATATAAAGTGATTGATTTAGTGGACCGTAAAAAATGGCATTAGACGATGCACTAACTTTAGGTAAGCTCATCAACTTCGCACCATATGGCTTCCTTGTTTAATTCAACAAAACTGACTGCAATCACTGTTCAAATGCTATAACACAACACATTTCCCAAATGCATTGAATGATTGCAGTGGTCAGGCCAATTACAAAGATAAATTAATAAAAGTATGCAAATTGTTGGTTCATAGGCAGATGTAAAGTTTTGGTGGATGGTCTTTTGAGCGAGTTTAAGCTGTGTAATGCTATGTGTATGTGTGTGGGTGTCGTGTCTTAACTTGTGTTTGGAATGAAGGTCCTCCCTGGAATTCCTAGTTCGGGTGTCCTCGTGTGCACGTACTTGCGCTTATTTTTGTACCAAAGCAGTATATAATTTCCCAAAAAGTATTTTTGAATTGGCCGTACAGCCTTTTGCATAGCCATGAACATCTTTTCTTTTCCCCCCGGAGATGCTTCTGCACTATGAACTTTCAGTCCAGAATACTGAATACTAAATAGTAGATCTGTGACTAGAAATACATGGAATGTTTCATTTTTCTCCATTTTGAGAGCTCAGAATATTATCTAGGTATAATTTTTTTCTGTCATTTGAAAGTGATTTAAACTAAGCAATCTGTAAGCATTCTTAAGACTATTCTTGCATATGTCATTTTAAACCTTTTAAAAATAACCCATGTAGAAAAATATAGAACCATAAAAACAGCCTAGGAACATTTCTAACATCATGATCTACAAGCGTTCATGAATATGCAGTTTGCCTCGTCACATTCTCAGCGGTTTATACTAGCCAAACGTGTCCGCATGTATCGTAAGATTCTATGTACCACGTCATCCTCTAATCCTCTAATCAGCGATGGGATTGGTCCAGATGTGTAGAGTTTGATTTGCGACACCACTAACACTTGGAGAATCTGTCCATTTTCAAAAGAATACAGTGAACCCTCGACTCATGAACTTAATTCGTTCCGAGACTCTGTTCGTGACCCGATTTGTTCACGACCTGAATCAGTTTGATTGAAATGAATGTAAATACAATTAATGTGTTTCAGCCCTCAAAAACATGTTTTTAAAGCATATTATGGGTTTATGTGTGGCAATAAAATATAGAATAAAATTAAAATAATTTTAATTATAGAAAGATGACATGAAATAAAAATGATTAATGTGCATTACCGTTGCGGTGGATACGTAGTTTGTGGCGGAGGGATATGGTGGCGGTTCTCGTTTTTTGTGCATGTGTGATTTATTTCTTTATTTCAACTGTTATAGGCTTAGGCTTCTTACTCTCACTACCATTTCCACTTTCTTGGCACCCATAATGAAGGCTTATAGTGCAAAGTTGCAGAGAAACACAATGTAAAAATCTGCTCGGGAATTTAGTTTGTGATGCGTCAATTTGTTTGCCATCCAATGCATTCGCAAGCCGAGGGTCCACTGTATTCTGACTTCTACAATGTGGTAACAAATTTGACCAAACACCAATCTGTATAATCAGAAACCGTGTTTAGAGAAGAGTTAACTGTGTAAAATAAGACACAGCAGGTATAGTTCAGTAATCCCTATAGCAGTAAAATAACAGTCCGTCGCCTGGTTTGCAGTCAGCGCACCCTTGTTCCTTGTAAACTGTTTTTTCCCCCGTTTGCTGTAAACAGGATCACATGTTTGACTCGTGTGATTCAGGTCATATCGGTGAAGAAATGACGGTGAATTGTTTATTACTTGGCCAGCTACCTTACTGAGTCAGTGTCTTCTTGTATCCATCATATCTTACTGGAAGAGGTGTGCTACTTATACCAACGCAATAACCAATTAATCCAAATACAGAGCTGTGTGGCCCTTTGTCGAGGTGGTGTTTGGTGACTTGGATATTTAGACTCTTCTCAAACCCACACACAATCAAATCTGGTTTAATTTGAAGAGCAATACAGCAGGGATCAAACACAACTTTTCAGATGTTGCATTAATTATGATTATCACATATTAAAAAAAAAAAAAAAAGAATTCCAGCTAGTTAGCTTGAATCCAAGGCAGAGGAAGCTACTTTGAAATTGTAAGATGTCACGGTGCAGCTATAGTTTGTATAGCTACGTTACAGCAAAACTACTGGTTTAATAAGTTAGATACACTACAAGCTACTACGAAATAGTAGCTAACTGTACTTAACTTCAAAGTCAAACTCACTTATTTTCCTGATGGTATGTGCGTGCTACACTAATTTGAAATATAGAATTTGAATGTCTCATTAGTAAAAAGAAAACATTTTGTGATGCTACATCACTAGTAGCTTGTTAATTAAGGAACACGATATATTTTGTAAATTCCTCAGGTTCTGCCATACTCCGAACAATGAATTTATACCAGTAACATTATTCCTTAATAATATAATGTCCTAACTCTAACTTCGCTAAAACCAGCTATGTCACTAGCTACTTCTTAAACTGCATTCAGTTTCTCTCAGTATGTAGTTGCTTTGTACATGGGGGGGTGTTTTTTTTCCCATTAGTGACCCTGTACTTTGGCTTTTTCCTCACTTGCTGATGTAACAGGAGAGCAACACAGCAGAATGTTCTGCTGGCTGGGCAGAATGAGAGAATGATTGGGGAAGGGAAAGGGTAAACCTTTTGGACCCTGACTGGCTGACCGAGACAACGAGAGACGGAAACGAGGCCCAACGAGCGTGTGCCCCAGTTCCTGCTGCTTTTCAAAATGCTGATAATGCTTGAAACACTTCTCTGTGGTTTATCTCCATGTTTCTTCCTAACGGACTGAAGGGCCTTAGTGTCACATGGGAAGTGCGGCGCATTAGGGGTATAGGAAACGTCTGAAGCCCAAACACACATCCTCATAAATCCTGTCTCGGAGTCAGGAAGCTCCTGAAAACGGAAGTTAAGAGGAAGGGGCTTGCATCACGGAGAACGTACGTGCAGATCTGAACTGAAGATTTTATCTTTGTATTGTATAGGGGCCATAGTGTGAAAATGGACTTGTTTTGGTGGAGTTGCAGTCACACTAAGAAAATCGGTTTCTCGTGCAGTGCCTTCAGTTCATTTCAGTTCCATGTAGTTCAGATTTATTTGTATAGTGCTTTTAACAATGGACATTTGTCACAAAGGCATAAATTTTTACCTAATGAACAAGCCAGAGGTAATGGTGGCAAGAAAATGTCCTTGAGACAACATGAAGAAACCTTGAGAGGAACCAGACCGCCGCCCCAATCCGTCTGTCCATCTCCAGATCCATTTTCCCATCACTCGTGAACAAGACCCCGAGATACTTAAACTCCTCCACTTGAGGCAGCAACTCCTCCCCGACCCAGACTCTAGGTAACACCAGATAATAAATTATAATGATTAAAAATCATTTCTTTAGTATAACTGTATGTTACATACTCAGAAAATGGACTGAGTGCAAAACTATTCTTAGCTTTTGCAGTCCTGGGGCACTGGGGCAGTGGTAGCCTAGTGGTCAGGGCATTGGCCCTTCAATCGGAAGGTTTGTGGGTTCTAGGCCCAGGACCAACAAGGTACAGTCAAGTACACCTGAACAAGGTACTGTCCTCAAGGACCACTCCCCGGCCACTGCACTGTTCAGCTGCCCCCTGCTTCATCTGGTGAATGGGTTAAATGCAGAGAAGTAATTTCCCTGTCACGCTATGCTGTGCTGTGGTGTGTTTCATGTGTGATAATCACTAGTATCACTTCTATCCAAGGAAGAATGTCCACAGCCATCTTTAGGGGTTCTCTGTGATAACATTCACAGTAATTTCATGGTGATCTTCAGGCTGTAAATGTGGAGCCATCCGAAGTCATTTTTCAGGTGATGAAAAATCCTAACGTAAGCGATCTGGCCGGCCCAGAAGGAGTCTGGATGACCAGGGGAAATACGAGACTTTTTTTTCCTGAATTTTCACACTGCTCATAATCATGTTGGTTCAACACACAAGTACTGCATGCCTAGGTAGTATTTTGTGGCTGGAAAGCATACAATCATATCCATGGACTTGTCTATAACAACGGGTCAATTTGAAAACCTGTATTTTCTTTTGAATAGCAGTAGCATTACTGCCTCTCAGTTCCAGGTTCCCTGGTTTCATCCTGTGTGTATGGAGTTTTGAAAGTTCATTTGGTGTCTGCATAGGTTCCTCCTGCTGGTAGGTGGATTAGTTGTGTGACCTTTTATCCAGGGTGTATTTTTACCTTATGCCCAGTGTTCCCAGAATAAGATCCAAATCCAATGACCTTGCCAAGATAAAGTGGTTACTGGAGAAGAATTGAATGAACAAATCTGTTTTGCCTTTTCATCCAGATTGAAATTGACTAATGCTTTTATCTGAACGATTTCTGAAGGCAGTGTATCCTTTATTGTTTCCTAATCCGGTTCATAAGGTTTGATGTAGCACCCATTCAGGGAAGACTGGTGTCTTCAAAAGTTATGGAATTCCTTTATTCCCTCTGGCTCATCTGACCTTTGGTACAAATATTATGGTCCGATATATGATTGATCAAAGGTTTATGGATCCAAACTGTTGCTACATCGGCAGGGTAGCTCAGGGGGTTAAGACGTTCGACTACTGTTCAAATCCAAGCACTGCCAAGCTACCACTGTTGGGCCCTTGTGTAAGGCCCTCAACCTCAACTGCTCAGTTGTATAAATGAGAAAGTCGCTCTTGCTAAGGGCGTCTGCCAAATGACGGTAATGTACTCTAACATAACTGTGCAGGATGTATTTGTATGCATTACAATTTCCCTTCACTGAAATTAAGATTTTCCAGCATGACATGGCACATATCACAGAGCAATCTCCATGAAGACATGGTTTGCCATGGAAGGTGAGGAAATCGAGTGGCCTGCTCAGACCCTTGACCTTAATCCCACTACACAAGTGCCTGAGTTGCCTGATCTCACGTGTGCTCTTGTGGCTGAATGGATAGATCCCAGTGCCACGTTCCAAAATCTAGTGGAAAGCCTTCCTAGAAGAGAACTAAATCTCGAATGGGATGTTTATGTGGGTATGATGGGTAGGTGTTCATAAACTTTTGGCTGTAAGTGTCTTTAACATGTTCCGTATCGTCATTGTGACCTGCTGCTGCATTCAAATCATGTCTAAAAAATGCAGGTTTACAGATTTCACTGTACTAAACTGTACATAGCACTGCTTTCTAAAACAGCGACTCGTGAAGCTGCAAGGCAATCGATACATTCTCTTTCAAACACACCTAGTTACCCACATTACACAATTAAGAAGCAACTTCAACAAGCTAACCCTTGCAAACACAAAATGACGAGTGGAAAAATAATAAATAAATCGACCCATTCCTGCTCCAAAACAACCCCCCCCCACCCCCAAAAAAAGGCAAAATTTTCCATAAACAGTGGTGAAGTTGTATTTGTGTCACACAGCACGTTTCTATCAGGATGGCATTATGAAGTTAAGACAACTCAATACAATAATAAGAAACTGCTGTAGCTGATTTAAAGTGATTTGTGTTTTTTTGACATTAAATAATGAACCTGTTCAGCTTTGAAACACCAACAAAATTAAATAAGTTTGATGTTGGTTATCTAGCATAATACTGTTGACTAATGCTTACTCGCTGAATTTGAACAATCCATTAAAGGTGTTATTGGGATTCAGACACGATGCAAAAATTATTTTATGGCATCCTGACCAGACCTTAAGTGACACACACTGGCACGTAGACAGACAGTCAGACAGGTGGCTAAGTGTATAATTCTCTTCTGCAGTCTCAAAGCTGCTTTCTGTCAAAGCTTCTTATCAGTAAGTACTACAATAGGTGCAGGAAGTAATCCTGGCCTTTTCCCAGGTACAGTCAACAAGCCAACTTCATTCTTGACTCGCTTAGGCTGTGCATTAAAAGGGGAGACTTGTGGGTGGGTTTTTTTTTTTCCTCCCAGTTATCTAAATTTTTTATTGATAAAGTGCTGCAGTTCTGGTACATTCAGACAATCAAAGCTTATACTATGGAGAATAAAGAAACACCCTAGCTACATTTTTAAGGAGAAAATGGATTGGATAGGAAGTGCTTTTTCCAAAAATGGCCATGCAATTCCTTTTAGAGCTTTTGAGCCAGATTTGCTAAGCATTACAAATTAAAACAACGTGCCAGTGGGAGTAGATAGGAAGTGGGTGATCTAACGCTGTGTAAATTTATTAACACACACATGCAAGTCACATTTCCTCCTAGCGGCAACTGTTGCCGCTATTTCAACTTGAGTAAAAGGTCTTTAGTAAATACCAACAATAGCGGGGGTTTTTGGTTTTTTTTCTTCTTCTTTTTTCTTTTTTTTTTTTTTTCTTTTTTGCACTGACCCTTTGTAAATCTGGCCCTTTGTTATAGGAGTTGTACAAAAGCGTATAAATAATTGAAATAAATAATTGTGTCTCGTGGTTTTTGTACCTGTATCTAATCCGCATGCAGACCTTGGAATTTAAATGGTAAAAGTTGTAAGTGTAGATGTAAACGCAAAGGTTGCTAACAATTTTTCCAAAGAATATATTGAGAAGTGTCCGTTTTATTTTAATAAGGGTTCATGCCATTATTGCTTAATGTCCCAAAAGCACAGAATTGTCAAAGTCCTTTAAAAAAAATCCTTTAGAAGTTTGAAAAATTTGATCATTGTTAAACGCCACCAGTTTGATATTTGTCGGATATGGTGTTACTATGGAGTTGTCTTGGCTGGAAACCAGCAGGAGGCAGATGGGAAAGTTTGGACTGTTGGTTGTGTGCGTGTGTGTTGGCAGAAGCTGTTACCAGCAGAGAGGGAGAGAGAGAGGGAGAGGGGGAGAGAGAGAGAGAGGGGGATGGATGGATAGGGCTCATCATAGATGCATGACCTTGGTGGTTTCAAGTGCCATTAGTTGCATAACATCATTTGGCTTCCTGTTCTCCTTCCTGTACACACATACAGTAAATAGTAGTAAAAGTACAACAGACATGTTTCTGTAACACAGCAGGAAATTACAGAGACAGGGTAATGACACTGTGAAGGCTCTCGTACAGCAAAATGACCCTGCACACCAGAACATGCCTTCTTTATTTAACCAATACAATAAAATGAAGAGCTGGTGTATGAAAAGGTCCCATCATCCTAAAATAATGCAATAATCTTATAAAAGGTGAGCCTTAGTGTTAACTTGTGTGCAGCAGCCTTAATGCCACAGAGTATAAAACACCGTTCATCAAGACGCGCTACACGCAGCACTGCAAATGTAGCTAAACTATATTAAAGCACATCTGTGACCTGAGAAAAACTTTTATTCATTACAAACAGATTACACTATAGTGCTGCTGAATGCTCGATTCTGATTGGTCAGCTGGTGTTATGGCTCTGTGAGTACTTCCTGCTGCAAAGTTTTTATATAAGCGTGCTACATGATGATTGTTATTGTAACATCATACAGAGACTTCCATCATGGATGCACTACATTAACCAATAAAAAAAAAGTGTCATTTCTGATGAATGGGTAAAGGAGGGAGTGGTTTATTAGCGTTCATAGGATGGGTCTCCAGTGCCAGTGCCTTGTAACTGTCTGAATCAAAACTATTCATTAAAGTTTTCCAACATTGGAAAGTCTTCAGGAAAGAGAGCCTTCCTGTTTCTCAGTAACATGACTAGTTGCTTTTTCTCTAATTAACTACAAAAGAGAGAGAAAAAACAGGACGGGTGAGGAAACGACTGATAAGTGATAACAGGAATTAACTTGTTTCGTGGCCTGATGTATTTTCTTAAATTAATGAATAATCGCAATTGTTGATGAATCGCTTCAGGATGTGCTGTCATAGGGAAATAATCAACTGTGGAGTGGTTACAGTAACTGTACTTCAGGTCAGGCTAAATCACATCAGTTTATCACTGGTTATGTTATAATAGCATGACTTGCTGTCCTGATTTATTTCTTACTGGGGTAACTGGGAAGCTGTGTTTGCAAACCAGACTGGTGTCAGGCCAAATAGTTCTATCATGCACCTGTGATGTTGCCAACATACTTTGGTACTAGAAGATGCACTTGGTTAAATTGGATAGCTTATATCTTTGCTAGTGACTCTACTTCTCATTGGAGGCCAAAACATTCACAGCATTAGCTGTTTTTTGTTGTTCTACCACTACCATGGGTAAGCTTACTCACTAAAAGAAAGAACACGTCTTCTTTTATTGCCAGCCAGAAGTTACAGAAATTACAGAAGTTTCCTATGGGGCTCGTTCAGTGAAGGTTCCAAACCAAACCGTAGCTCCCATAAATCTTTGGTGTTAAACCAAACCATAGGTCCTGTAAAGCTTTGGTGTGGAACATGAACAGCAAGAATAGCAAGTATGTAACCCCCCCTCCTTTTTTGCACCTCTGCGCTTAATTTAACTCCATTAAACAATAAGGACAGATTTGAACCACACTTTCCATAGGACTACAAAGGTACAGTGCTGCTCTATGAAGATGATATGTTGGAGATTTAGGTCTAAACCATGAAAGCCATCAGTGGTTTCTTGGGAGCGTAGTGCCTTCATGGGAAAACTGTCGTGAGAAGTCGTGTATTGTTTATCTTGGCTGAGCTATTCTCAGAGGAAAAGTTTTAACTTGAATAATTCTGGATAGCTTACACGGTGAGTTCATTTACTCCACTTATCTAATGGCGCTCATCTCTTTCTCTGTTTCACACACAGCTGGGCTTTGCTGACCTCAACATGGCGGAGTTTGCGGGTTCAGGCTCCACCGTGCGCTGCTGTATCCTGGAGGGCTACGACACAAAGAACACTCGACAGGACAACTCCATTCTGAAGGTGCGTGAGGGGAAAACCCGACGAAGAGGGCCAAAGACATTCAGCCGCCATGCCGGTGGCCTGCGTTCTAACTAAAGGCCATTTTTAACGCCATGCCTATTTTAACTCCAAGCTGCAAGTGGAAATCTCCATGACTACAATTTTTTCCTCCACAATCACAGCACTCATTTGCATCCACACGGTGATTGTGTGGGAAACGTGCGACTCCGTCAGCCCACTCGCAGCTAAATTTGAATTCAGATGCCTTTATTTAGCCTGACTCACTGTCTGGTGTATTGTCTGAAATGAAAATTTTGCACTTACAAAAAAGGAACTGGTGTTTTAAGGCAATTGTGTTTCTGTATTTTCTAAATTGAGTCGTGGAACTTGACGCCCTGATTGGATACACTACTCGTTCCAGAGTTTTGCAGTAAACATGCTGTTGTTGTGCTAGGTTATGATTTAAAGTAATAATGTTTATTTTATTTCTTGTTTTTTGTTTTTCCATTTAAGGTTACTATTGGGATGACTCTACTCTCCGGAGATCCTTGCTTTAAAACGTGAGTCATCTTTTTCCTGGAAGGTTTTGAATAGACCTTTCCAGAAATCATGTCTATTTATACATGACTCTTTGGAATAAACATTTTAGCAGGTCATTGTTCAGCTATGATTGTATGATTGAACATCCTATTATGATTCTGTTTTTCCTTAAACTCCCACCGTGTTTACTTCTATACTGCCACCTGCTGGAATGTGCCCAGGTAGTTATGAAGTCATTCTCATCATAATAAAATGGACCTGCTCATATAAGAACATGCACGTTATTTAAAACTGCTTAACGATGCTGCCAGGTTACTTTTATTTAATAAGAATTATAATTATAAAGTTGGTTGTTACTCAAGAGGAGGGAGCCATTACAGGAAGCTAAGACTCTCTGGGATTATAACTTAACTATCTGGAAACAGTAATCACAATATTCCTTGCTTGACTGTCACTCTTTAAATCCCAAACAAGCACAAAGATGAGAAGCGATAATATTTTAGCACATTATACAGAAAAAAAAAAACAATCACAGTAAATGCCAATGTGGATTGGGCGACAGTCGAGGGCGGGTGTCTTGGCAGTCCGATCCTCAGTTACAGAAGCTGACTCTAGGGACATGGAATGTCACCTCATTGGCGGGGAAGGAGCCGGAGCTTG
>JAQLOM010000017.1:6616250-6626640 GCA_030068315.1 Chrysichthys thysi
GTGTGTGTGTGTGTGTGTGTGTGTGTGTGTGTGTGTGTGTGTGTGTGTGTGTGTGTGTGTGTGTGTGTGTAGGTCTGCCAGAAGTGGTAGATGAGAACCTCTCGAGCCCAGAAGAGATGTTCCACACAGGCCACTCAAGGAATTCCAGCTATGCCAGTCAGCAGAGCAAAGTTTCAGGTGAGACTCTCGTACTGCTTTCTGCATTGTTTGTACATATTCTGTCCTTAAATATGTGACATGAAAATACTAAATATAATGTAGTGATGCCTGTCCTGCCTGCAGGCTACAGCACAGAGCACTCAGGCTCGTCCAGCCTGACAGACCTGAGCCAGCACCGGAGGAACACGTCCACCAGCAGCAGCAACGCATCAGGGGGGACCACCACGGCTACTGAAAGCACAGCAGAACCGGACAAAGAGGCAGTGAAACCTGAGAAGCCCCCTCGCCCCCCGAGGCCTGCCATACTCACGAACCGACCTTCTAGGTAAAGGAAATCTGTTGCTTGAGTGCGCAGATGCTTCTGCATGCCATAGTGATCCTCGCAGAGTGTGAGGCTTATATGTATTTTGTATGCGTTTGTGTTTTTGGTTGCTTTTTTTGGGGGGGGGGTTGTTATTTTTCTGAAGATGATTTCTTCTGCACTTTTCTCTTCCCTTTTTTGATTATCTTATTTTTGTTACCTTATTTTGAAGATCCTTCTTCTCACTGAAATGTCCCTATTTGTTATTGTTCTTCTTTTTGCACTTCTTGATTTGTTATTCTTAGATTATCCCTTCTTCCTTTTTTTTTTTCTTCATTCTTATTATCAAAATTCTCTATCATCCATAATTGAAAGAATCTTACAGTGTTACAGGGTTATTTATTTATTTATCACTATATTTAAAGGCTTGTTTTGTTTATGTAAAGGATTTTTCTGTCCATGTTTTGGGGTAAAAGGATAGTGATGGGTATTAATGAATAACAGCTAATAATAAATATTTTATTATAAGGGAAAAATGCATGTCACAGTCATGTAATGCAATTTCTGCTTATGTTGTAGGAGAAAGAAGGACTCTGTGGAGAACCACCCCACCTGGGTGGATGACACGCGCATCGACGCTGATGACATTGTGGAGAAGATCGTCCAGAGTCAGGACTTTGCTGATGTCAGCAACAACGAAGGTGTGTATATAAGCTCACACACGTTTAACTATCAGTTTTCCAAAGTAAACCCTTTGTGTCTGTCCAGTCTAATGCTTGACCGACGCTCTTATTTCTCAGCTGCATTCTTAACTCTTTCGTTTCACAGCAGTGCTAATGTTTGGTAAGGAAATCGCAAACCTATGGTGTTAAAAGACACTTTTTCCTGTCTTACAGATAGCAATTTGCAGCTTTTTGTCAGTCGGGATGGTACCACTGCCCTTAGCGGCATCCAGCTAGGCAACAGGTGAGTCAGTGTCCAGGACTAGCCTCCTCCACTTAATCCTCATGAACCAGTAAAATTACAATTATCGCCCATGGCAAACAGCATAAATAATTAACACACCTGTTTCATTCTCTTGCAGGGTGTCAGCCGGAGTGTTTGAGCCTGTCGTGATTGAGAGTCATTAACTGCATCAGTCACACTCTTCCTGAAATGCAAAAGATGGCCAAAATTAGCGAGGATGAAAAAGATTGAGGGGAAGTCCAGTGCTGCGCTAACAAGATGTTTTGTGGGCTTTTTAATGTCTTCACTGATCAGTTTATTCACACTCGATGATAGCACCGAAAATCCTACGTTATATTGTAAGCAAATGGTGGTGGGTGTAATTATTATTATTATTATTGTTATTATTATTATTATTATTTTATTATTATATTTGCCACGTACTCAAAAAGTTGTGTTACTGACACCCTCTTTGCAAGTAAACAAACAACTTGAAAAACCTGAAGTAGTCGAACACTGTGAAAAACCTGTCTTTGGCCTTGGAAACATCATATTAACGGCCTAAGTGGCAGCCTTTAGGATTCTTAAGTGGAAATATGATTCATATATTGCTTAACCTTTCAGATAGTATTTAATGGTTCAGATCTGTGTTTGTCTTCTACCAGATTTACGTTGTTTTTTTTTTGTTTTTTTTCTTGAACGTTTGTTTTGCCTGCGTTACAAACCACTAAGTCTTTGCATTGATGTTTCTTTAGCGTTAATGATCCTGCTTTACTCAACCACTATCTTTTCCCTGCGTCGGGAATGTGCTTAGAGGAAAATTCCACCTTTTTTTAAATTGTATGTTAAGCAGTGACTTAACCATTTTTGTTGATTTGCATGTTTTTTATGGTAAGGTATATTACACTAATTACCTTCAAGAGGTTTCCAGAGGGCATAAAACCTTTTAGTTTCACATTTTTGTACATCCACAGGTGGGAAAGAAGTTCAGTGTTGCATCAATGAGTATTTTAACATACATAAACCTAAAATCAGGATCTGTGAGACTAAAAACTTGGTTTTTATTTTTATTGGTGTACTGGCTTAAGCAGTCAGCTGATTTATCAGTCACATATCCGGATATCTTTCCATTATATACATAATGTATGTATGCATGTATCTGGCAAAGTCAGAATTATTTATACACCAGTTTCTCCAGATTCCTGTAGTCTCGGAAATGTAAGGGATGTCTTCAGAAATTGTGAATTCAGTTCCCGAGGTGACAAAACCTTCAGTTTAGCCACCATTTTTTTTTTACTAATAACATTTGTTGCTAGTTACACTTACTTTCGCGTTTTTGACATTATCTGTGTGAAATTGACCCAAGGAAGTCATGAGACTCATGTACTTTGTGAGCCAATAGAAAGCAAGTGGGCAAAGCTTTGGTCTCTTTGGTTGGCCAAAATGAGTTAGTAGCTGTGTATTATTAGTAGCAGTCACATTAGATTTTTACTATTGTAGTACATATGTGGGGGGGATGCAATCTTTTCCATCATCCGTTTTTGTGATCAAATTGAATTCTCCCCCTCCCATTTCTTTCAGTCTGTTTAAAATAGGATCGCAGGTACATGGGAATGTTTGACCACATTGGGTTTGACCCAACTCCTTGTTCCTGCTAGATAGATTAGTTAGTTGTCTTGCATGTTTACACACTGAATATGTATAGAAAAGCAAAAGCATAACCCGCATAGTAGAAATCTCTTTATCAGGTCTTAAAGGAACATTTGAAATATTTACCTTGTGGAAGATATTTCATCTCTAAAACACCTTTTTATTTTAAAGACATATTTTGCTAGATTTTATGCCCTGTGGAAGCCATTATGGGTGACTTTTGTGCAATATTTTACTTGAAGAATATCATCTGAACTGTTTTAAAGCACTGCCAAGCATTTCATGAAATGTGGTTTTGCTATCAGTTGGAATTTTCAAACCATTCGACACAAAGCTGAATAGACACGCAGAGCTGTATGGCTGGCCATACCGACACATATCATATCCAGGTTAACAAGCTTCTAGCCATTCCTCCATAGATTACAGCCTTCTGACAAGATTTTGTCGTGTGTGTGTATATGTGTGTGTGTGTGTGGGGGGGGGGGTATTAGTGCTTTCACATACTCGTGACTCATCTGTTCTCCAGCTGGTCTGGGGAATCCCCCTACAAGTCAGATTTCTCCATCTCCATACTCCCCATCCGAGCATGCACACTCATCCCGCGTTTCTTCACTTGTCCGTGTTTGCGCTGCAGGATTCAGCCAAGCATAAGAGTGTTAATCAAGTGTTAGTGCAGTGCAGTGCATTGCACAGAATGTTCCCCGTACAGATTTTCGCTCCATTTTTTAATTGTGCCTTACGTGCTGTAAGGAATTCTGTTGATGCATGTGTGGAGCAGAAACCCATGAACTTATGTGCAGCATAATGGGATGCATGTGAGTGGCTGATGGAGGACGTGACTTGAAAAACTGGCTTTGTTTTGCAGGCTTGGATCCGAGCAAATGACTCACAATCACGCCACTAAATTGGCAACAGCCTGCATGTCTCCCACTGCACCTGGTGTGCGTCCAGAGACAGAGGAAAGAGTGTGTGTGTGTGTGTGTGTGTGTGTGTGTGTGTGTGTGTGTGTGTGTGTGTGTGTGTGTGTGTGTGTGTGTGGCGTAGTGTTTTAAAGGACTGTTGACTGTGTACTCTTTTGTTTTCAGTTTGTATGAGCTAACCATAAAATTGGTCATAGAAAGAAACGTCTCAGTTGATCTGAGGCGAAAACTTTGCACATTTTCGTTCCCGTATCTTTACAAATAAAAGTGCAATGTGGGCTTGATTCAAGGAGGATTTCATGCTTTAATACTTTAACTTGTGATTCCAAAATAGTTCCTGCATCCATGTGAGGAATTGTGTATTAAAGAATGATTCATTTTTTTTCCATGGAATTCTCCGACAAGTAACAAGCTTCTTTTATAGCTTGTTCTTTTTACAATATTTAGTTTAGTTTTTTTTTTTTTTTTTTTTTACTAAGGTTAAGTCCCTACAAACAGCTCCATACAGCTGTGACATTTTAAGAATCAGTCATTTTCTCAGGTTACTCGCTATACTAAACGTTCAGAGAAAACAAGGTATGCGAAATGGAATCCTTGGGGTTTCCTAAAGATCCTTTTGGCCCTGTTTACACTTGGTTTTAAAAAACGTCACGGGCGATCGGGTTACAAATGGCCACTCGAGACACAGTTATGTTAAAACGTTAAACGTGCAACATATCTTCATTAGATTCTTGCACTCCAACCATGTACACCTGTGCACTCAATTTTTTCGATTGCTGGCATTCTGTCATCAAAACAGCCACCACATCCTGGATTAATCATGGATTTTCCTGTCATGTCCTTGTCAGAGAGTCATCAGGACGCATTAGTGTTTACACCACAAAAGATATGTGGTCAAGTGTGTCCAAGAAAACCTCTGCAAGCGGTCTTGGTGGGCATTTAGACTTGCATTTAGCACTGTCCACTTGTGAGCTGATCGCTAAGGACGCATTTTAAAACCAGACTGATGGATGATCAACAGAAAGGTTCTGAATGATTATTCAGTTTATTGTGGTTCAACAAAAATCACGAAAGAACTGTAATGTTGTAAAGAAAATGAAAAATGGTTCTTTCCTTATGGCAAGTTTGTTTTTGTTTTGTTTTTTTTGTTCCCCAGACAAATACATTTGTCACGTGTCATTGCCTTTTCAAATATTTGTCCGATTAAAATTCCACCAGCATCTTGAGGAAGTTCCTGACTGGGTGTGCAGTTCAGCTGGAGTTTATTATAGGGATCATATTGTGTAGGAGCTCCACATTTTGTACGCATCTTTATTGCTTGTGACAAAATGTGACCGAGCAAGACTTGTGCTTTTCTCCTGCCAATAAAAAGAGCAAACGATCCAATTGACATCTGAATCTTTAATGATTGACGGTTTCATAAGTGTTTAAACTCGATGCTGCCCACGTGTGCGCTCTGACCTTGTACGGTAATGCTCTACTACAGGTGGATGAGACCTAAATTATTTGTCCGGGGAGCTTCTACAACATATTAATCATACATTATAATTCGAAAAGTGCATTTCTACAGGATGCCTAATTTGTTCCAAGGGAACAATTTTCCAAACTATCTGTAAACTATTCATGACTCTGGTCATGCCACACACTTTGTTTCCTCTATCTGTTTGCAGCACAGCCTGTCACTTTTTGTGCCAATCTTCCTCACATAGTTTATCAGCCATGTGTTAATGCTAATACTGTGCTGTCATCTTGAATTTCCGAACCAGCCGGCTGGTTTATTTTCGATGGCGATTTCCGTCACGCCTCCCTTTCTTCTTATTGCATTAGTGATTATTGAGTATTGTGCCCGCATGAGATGAGTGATGTACACACTACTTAAGAGGCTATACCTGCTTACTCTTCCTTTCTGCTTCATAAAGAGCCTTGTGCTATGCTGTCGGTCAGTTGTAATAGACTAACCTGTGATTTAATTCTTTTTGTTTGTTTGTTTGTTTGTTTGTTTGTTTTTGTTTGTTTTTTTAAATAATATCACAAATGAAAACCTGATTTAATTTGCTGTGTGAGTACATTTTTTGGATGTATGAGTGGCAAAAAGGTTTCATGCAGCATAGTGTTTGTGTAATTCACTGTTGTTAGATATAAATACAACGTATGCTTGAAATTTAAAGTGATTCGCTCATCGTGATGCAAGTGTCCAGACTATAATTTAGACAGCTTTTGAGACAGAAAATGATTTGTGGGTAACATGTGGCGTGTGTAGCGTGTGTAGACGTTATGTGAATCATGATGAGTGTGGGGTATTAATTATAAATGAAATGTTAAACTACACTGTGATATTTTACACATGACACACAGCACACCGGCAGTTAAATACTAACGTTCATATCACAAGATGTACAACTTTGTCCATAACCAATGACTCCCGTCTCTCTATTTTGTAAATGGTTATTAAGCTATGCACTTGGCTCAGCCAGGAAGATTCCTTTCGAGTGGCTAGTTTTCACCACTTTACTCCATACGTCTATCAAATTTTCAATATATATCGGAAAACTTAAGATGTCTATTAAGTCAATACGTATATTTAACTCTACCACAAATGACTTTATTTTTCTGATTATATTAAATATAGAAATATGGACGGATACTTATATTTTACGATCACACAAATGATATTGTTTCCAAAGTTTTCTTGACCTCATTGTATTATTTGATGTATTCCTGTTTCATGATGATGGATCTAAACTGTATTTCCATACACAACTATGGATGTTTCATATTCTGTAATCTAGATTTGTTTATGGATGCATATTAATGGCCTATTTGGGAGGAAATAAAGGAAATTTTGGGCGTTGGATAAAAAATGTTTTATTATTATTATTATTATTATTATTATTATTATTATTATTATTATTATTATTATTATTATTATAAAAGAAGTATCCCGGAATGCTTTCCTTTTCCATAAAGATGAAGTACAATTTCAATTTCTTTTAACATACTAAAGTACATAAGTATTATTGCTTAAAGTATTATAGTGAAAGTACAAGAAAGACATCTGACTTCAATCATGTGTAGTTTCTCTTGGAAAATTCCCTCATTCACCAGGGAACATGGAGGGGGGATAATGAGCTATTCTCAATAAAACAGCTTTATTCTTAACCTCTCGAATATTAGCTAGCATAATACCCTATGTGACCAAAAATATGTGAACACCCAACCATCACACTAGTATGTTCCAGATATAAATCCTGCTTTGCTTTTATATTAACCCGCATTCTTCTGGGAAGGATTTCCTTCAGATTTTGGAGCGTGGCTATGAGGGTTTATGTTCACTGGGCTAGAAGAGCATCAGTGAGATCAGACATTGATGTTGGCCGAGGAGGTCTGGGGAGCAGTCGGTGTTCCAGTTTTGTCACAAAGGTGTTCAGTGGGGCTGGGGTCAGGGCTGTGTGCAGGCAACTCTGGTTCTTCCACTCCATCTTTGGCAGATCATGTTTTCACAGAGCTCGCTTTGAGCACGGGGCATTGTCACGCTGGAATAGGTTTATGCCTTTTAGTTCCAGTGAAAGGAAAATGTAATGCTTCAGCATACAAAGACATCCTGTATAACTGTGTGCTTCCAACTTTGTAGCAACAGTTTGTGGACGAATCAGTTCAATTCAATTCAGTTTTATTTGTATAGCGCTTTTAACAATGTCACAAAGCACAGGTCCAATTAAAAGCTTATTAATGTATAAACATATCTATAATATACTCATATATCCCTAACGCCCTAAGCCTGTGGCGACAGTGGCAAGAAAAAAGTCCCTGAGACAACAAGAGGAAGAGGAACCAGACTGGAATGGGAGCCCATTCTCATTTGGGTGACACTGGATAGTGCCATGGGTAGTGTGTTGGTTAGCACTGTCGCCTCACAGCAAGAAGGTCCTGGGTTCGATCCCCAGGGTCAACCTGGGCTCCATTCTGTGTGGAGTTTGCATGTTCTCCCCATGTCTATGTGGGTTTCCTCTGGGTAGTCCAGTTTCCTCCCACAGTCCAAAGACATGCACAGAGGGGGATTAGGCTAATTGGCTCCTCTAGATTGCCCATAGGTGTGAATGTGAGTGTGAATGGTTGTCTGTCTCTGTGTGTCGACCTGCCCAGGGTGACCCCTCTTCTCACCTGAAGTCAGCTGGGATTGGCTCCGGCTTCCCCTCGAGACCCTGAACAGGATTAAGCAGCAGAAGATGAGTGAGTGAGTGGATAGTATCATTATAACTAACCTACATCTATAACCATGTGTCATACGGTCCAAAAGTGAGCCATTGTAGCAGAACCGCTCGTGTCTAGCAGGCCAACGTACGCCATCTTCACAGTTCCTGGATATATGTTGAGGTGGTTGATATGGGTTCATCCTCAGCAGGGGTAAAGTGGGTTTCAGGTGATGATAACACCAAACCAGAAGAAGGACAACACATGGATGTGACTGTCAGGTGTCCACATATTTTACCCTCACACTATAATTGACCATCCAAGCTAGTTGAATGCTAATACAGAACAAATACAATAGAAACTGTCTGTATTAACAGTTAAATTACATTAATACACATTAGGGTTCATTCTTCCTGATACATCTAGTAGGAATTCCTACCAACAACCTGAAACTGGCTTATTTCAGAGCAGTGTTAGAACATGAGATTTTTCGTTCTTTTGAAATGTAGTGTGAAAAAGTCAAATGTATGAGGTAAAAACAAACAAACACAGGGGCAGACACCTAAATGCCAGATAAAGTTCTGTGGTTCTGGCTCTTCCTGCCTCAGGACAGGACTCAAATCAGCACAACTCCCTAAGTAGGGCACTATGTAGGGAATAGGGTGTGATTTTGGACATGGAGATGGGCAGAAGGGAACCCAGGGTTGAAAAATCGTCGAGTTGTCCTCTGTCTCCATCTTGCGGACTTTATTTCCTCCGAAAAGCAAAACAAACAAAAAAAACAACAAAAAAAAACTACATTTCCCATCATTCACTCAGGCGTGAACCGGAAACCGGAAGCAAACCCGACAAACGACAGGAAACACCTCAAACAGTGACGCGTTCGACATGGTAAGATAATTTAAAGCTTTTTGTTGTATTTGCGCTTATTTGCTTCCGTATTATTTAGCCATAATACACGAACTTTATGCATATTTATCATATTTAAATAAACATACAGTTAGAGATGAAATAGCACTTCACAGAAGGCTGAGTGTCCTGTAGTGCAGTAGATTAGCGTGTGGAACTAGACAGACCATAATAATGTTAATGAGATTTAAAACAACAGTTATACTATAGTGTTTCCTACTTTTATTGAGTCTACATCAGTACAGTTAGGGATATTACTGTATACACAGCAGGAAAATTGTGATTTAGGAGCAATGTATTGTATGTGTATTATATGGAGTTCTCAACCCTACTAGCATCATGGAAATGTAATAAAAAACAAGTTAATTGCCTAATTAGATTAATTACTTTCCAGCTGCGATATCAAAATATCTGGTGTACCTTTTTTTTTTATAACATGGCAAAGTCTTCACACTAACAAAATGAGCACATTTAGCTTTCATGGTCAAGTCCCATACACACACTGCTGTTGACTGACTGATGAACAATGAAAAATGCATTTATTTTGTGGAAATAAAACAATTTCTGTATAAAACAGCATCAAATTATCATGTCCTTTTTATCATTGCCAATCTGATGCTTTGCTGTAATTGAGATTTTTGTCCAAAATACACTACCGACTTTGCGTCACCATACTAAGTAATGAAATAATAAATACCTGGGGTGTATTTTAATACAGTGGAACCTTGGTTTCTGAGTGTTTTGCAAGACGAGCAAGAAATGTTAATAAATTTTGACTTGATGAACGAGTGAGGTCTTGCAATACGAGTAGTATGCATACGCTCCGTCTGTCGAGCCTCACGTGATCACAGCTACTCTCTCTCACTCACTGTGGGATCGTGGCTCCCTCATATAGTCAACATCCGTGCTAGCATATACTGTTAGTGTGTGTGTGAAAATGGCCCCCAGGGAAATGTGTAAAATGTGGGAAAGAGTGCAAAATTTTGTAGAAAAGCACCACCTGAATAAGGCTGTAGCAGTGCGAGCAATGAAGACTGTTTAATGACAATGCAATGTCACATTTCCACAAAATCCTCAAAAGGAGGCAAAAGCAGCCATCACTGGACAGTTTCCTTGTTAAAGTCGCATGAAAAGAAAAAGATCCCAGTGAGCGGACAGACTGCAGTAATTCTGTGAGTTGTAGTGAAAGACAAAAGTGAAAGTCCTCTCCCCTCTCCCTCACACAAGCCACGAGTCTTTTTAACCCTCTCCAGGCAGGCGTTGCTGATTTGCAGCAGTCAAAATATCAGATTTTTCCTGTTAATAAAATTCAATT
>JAQLOM010000017.1:6647799-6660714 GCA_030068315.1 Chrysichthys thysi
TGGGATCTTTTTCTTTTCGTGCAACTTTAACAAGGAAACTATCCAATGATGGCTGCTTTTGCCTCCTTTTGAGGATTTGCATTGTCATTAAACCGATAAGTGAGCACACGTACGAACAGTCTATGCTAGCGTGGAAGCCACAATCCTGCAGTGAGTGAGAGAGAGAAGTTGTGATCACGTGGGACTCAGCAGACGAATACTACTCGTATTGCAAAACCTTGCTCGTTAACCAAGTCAAAATTTATGCAAAATTTTTGCTCGTCTTGTGAAACACTCGCAGACGGAGTTACTCGCAATCCAAGGTTCCACTGGTTCTGAATAAACAGCATAATTTACTGTAGACATTTATTGGGAATCATGGAAGTGCTTGTATTGTAATAGATACGGAAGAAGAAACATTTCACACAATAAAAAACTTTCAGTGGTCATCAAGAGTAATTATGCGGCAAATGTGACAAAATGGGCAGCGTAGATGTTTTTTTAATTTTTTTTTTATTTTTATTTTTTTTATTAAATCAGTGTTGTGGCGTCATTGGACTGAAACCACGTTTTTATGGGTATTTTTATTTGTAAGTTGTTTAATTAAGCATTGATTGAATCTGTGTATCGATTCTCATATACTTTCATTAGTAAACTTCCCTGTCGTACTCCGTGCGTACTATGTATTCACTTGCGTAATGCATAAATTATGACAGGTTTGTGTTGGTTCATATCAAATGAGTCAAACTGTGCACTTAGGGGAAATGATGATCGTAACGTTTGACTGTGATTGTCGCATAACCTGCCAAACAAAAAAAATCTGATATTATGTTGACAACATGCTTTCCTCCAACTGGATGAAAATAGGTTGGTGGTCCCTGCCTTTCTGTTACCTAGCTGTGATGAGAGGGCAAGAAGTGGGAAATGTTGCACACAACATTTTCACCGTTTTGAGTGCACTATCTGGGTACTCTTAGTGCGCTACTTCTCGTTGTGGGCGCGCTTATGCACTTAAAATGGGAAGTGTAAACATGCAAGTATGCAAATTGAGAGACTGCGCATTTTTCAGGTTTCAAGAGCATGAAAAGGCAAAAGAAATGAATACAATGGCATCAAATTCCTCTTCCTCCTCCTCCTACTACTACTAATAGTAATAGTTTTCAGATTTTCAGTTTTTGTTTTACACAGTGTGTCCAGATTTTTAAAATTTTCATTTCGGCCAGGAATTTTAACTTCAGTGTTTCTCTAGTAATAAATCTCTTCTTATGTGGTTTGAAGTTAAACAGGTTTTTTGAAATGATTTCAAACTGCGCCATGGTCCCCCAGCAAAAAAAATTTGTGCCGCAGTTTTATGGAATAGATTGATGTTCAGAAAATTCCCAACTAGAGATTTTTGGTAAATTAGTAACGCTTGGTAAATTTAGTAATTTTCTTTGATTGTTTTAGGTTTTATGCTATCCTGAACTTTGTATCTCTCTCTTTTTTTGCACTATTTTCCATACAAATTTTCTCACACTCTCTTTGATTCCCCTCTGACGTTCCTCAGCGGTGTTATCCGTAAGCTTCACATGTGGTGAGTCAAGTGGTAAACACAGTGATTATATCCGTCGCGAAGAGTGTGCTTGGTACTCTGCGTTCTGGAGCTAGTGATTTGTAAGAATGACTCATGCTTTTTTTTAATACCTTTATTTATACCTCTGCGTTAGAAGTTTCTTTACATGAAGGCAAATAGGCTTGTTGGTTTTAAGGACTCACTAATAGAGCGGTAGAGGGCAGGCTGCTAAGATATTATAATGCGTCTGGGGAAAAAAGAAAAAAGAAATCGCTGTGATCTTACAGGGTAGGAACAGAGCCGATATTCGATATATTGTCAGAGTAAAATAAGCGCTAATGACCATCAAAATCAAAACGATCATCTCGGACAGTATACAGGTGCTCCCTGAGTTACGATGGCCCAGCTTACGGTTTTTCGAAGTTACGATGATTGCGATGTGCTAAAAATTGTAAAATATTTAGAAAATATTTAAAATTCGCGGGCAGGCATCGTTGGCAGGCCAGCGTAACGGCGTATGAAGTACGCGGACGATGCCTCACGCTTTCCCACAACTCATGGTGTTAACTTGTGTATCAGTGTACTGCACAGTGCATTACTGTGTTTTGTTTTTTGTTTTGTGTTGTTTTTTGAGTGCTTCAAGAGCTTTAACTCCTGGATAGGCTAAGCTAGGCTGAGATACCTAAGGTAGGCTAAGTGGTTCAACACAGAGGTTCGGCATACCATATTTTTGACTTACGATGGGTGGGGTGGACCGCATCTCCATCATAACTTGAGGACTGACTTACCTGTACTATCTTAGTCAGGGTAAACAGCTGACCATAACTGTTATCATATGAAATTCTATGCATTTTATCATGACACTGCATCATCTTATCCTTGGTTCTGCATAAAAAACTTTCCAGTTGGCTTAATTTCACTCTTCCTTCCCCCTTCCCCTTGCAGTTCACGGAGGAGAAGCTGGGTCAGGCGGAGAAAACCGAACTGGACCCTCATCTGGAAAACCTGATTGCCAGAGGAGACTGCACCAAGAACTGGACAGAGAAGATCTTCAGGCAGACCGAAGTGCTGCTGCAGCCAAACCCCAGTAAAAATGCCTTCTTATTAATTATCGTGCATGTAAAGACTGCCAGGTTCAGTAATTCACGTCGCGCCAGTCTGCAATAGGAGAATATGAGATTGTGTACTGTCTGCCTGCACCGTATAAAAGAAAAACCGATGAGGTCTTAAAGAATCGGATATTTTGAGTCATTCCTCAGTCCTGTTTAATGTTCGAGGCTGATTGGTTAGACGGTGTTTTCGATGAATATTCTATAACCGCTGCTGTGACAGTATTGCGACTGTAACACAAGTCATAGGTTTATGTCATTGTGCTTATTGGAATACGTTTCCAATTCTATAGTGCTTATTCATAGGGACTTGTATAGCAGACACCATGTGTATGTGTTTTTTAAATCTGTTTTGACTTTGAGAGAGTTGTAATGCAAGAGGTAACCGACCTTGTTTAGCAGATGTCCCATAGCATTAAGCATAAATCTAAAATTATATTTTATAATTAACGTGCTGCTCTTTTTCTCAGTAAAAAATTGTAATCGTGGTAAATTGCAGTGTGGAAGGAGGATTAAAGCACTTCGAAATGTGCTGTCGCGAGGCTCTTTGCCTTTTTTTTTTCTTTCTTTCTTTCTATTTTTTTTTTTTTTTTTTTTTTTTTTTTTTTAAATAAACCCAATGTTTTATTCCCAACCTAAACCAGTTTTGTTCAGAAACGTCAGTTCAGGGAACGCCAGTCCCTACAAAATTCCCAACAAAATATTGACTGATTATCTAGAACTATTAATTTAATTAATGTTGTAACTCATAACGGTTTCATCTCGGGCTGCATGCGAAAATGCTGGGATGACTCTTTTACCGATTTTTAGATTGTGTCGAAAGTGGTGTTTTTGCATCTTATTGCTGAAAGCTATTTAACAACCATTTGCTTTTCATTTTCAGTTGCAAGCAAGAGTGCTGTAAAATGACGTTTCTGTTAATGTGATCACTTTGAATTTAGGAGAAAACTCATAATTAGATTCTCAGTAGTGACTTGCTAGGGAATTCAGAGTGTCTATCTATCTTGGTGTAATTTCTCACCAGTTTTCTTATTCGAACATAGTAAGGGATTTCCTGCAAGTCACTGTGGCATGACCTTCCATTCCTAATCCTAAAAAAAAGGAATATCAGGTCTGGATCTCAGATGCCTGATAAAGCTGACACAGTGTGATCAAGTCTGCTCAGTAAGGTTCAGGTTCAGTGCTGGCAGTTTAACACTGTGATCTCAGAAATGTTTGAACATCAACTTCTCAACTCCGCTTATTTCCCAGTTGGGATATAAAAATTACATTCTGAGGATGTGGCAGCCCAGCAGTTCTGCAGAGAGACACTGTTTAGCCCTTATGCCAGAGCCTTAAACTTTAACTGCTTAGCATAATGTTTGACTTCAGTGCTGCCAGTGCAGGACGCATTACTTGGAGAAGTCGCCAATGTCCGCTAAATAACAAAAAGTGATTTAAATGAATTGGTCTCATAATTCATTGCCTGCTGTGCAAGTTTTTTTTTTCCTACTTCACACACATTCTGATCCAGCTTGTGAACTAATTAACCTGGATTAGCCTTCCATACGTTCCATCACATATGTCTGGGTCAGGACATGAATTATGCAGGACACGGATCCTTCTCGACTGGAGTTGAAAAACTTTACATTCAAGCAATCCCCATGAGCAACTGTGCTGTCTCTGTGACCTGACGTTGCGTCTTGTCTGGTGGATGTTGGTCCCGAGGTGATGTTTGCTGTTAAGTGTTGAGTCTAGTATTATGTTGGTAATAATATTAGCAATATTGGCGAGCGTGGAATAGAGAAGGTTGCTCTATATTTCATTACACTGCTGTGATGTGATCACTGGACCACCAATGCAGTGTAATGTAATAAGGCCAAGAGAATACATAGGAGAAAATACAGTAATCCCCCACAATACTGTGGTTCACCTATCGTGGGTTCAGTGCATCAAATTTTGAATCGCGGATTCAAACATATTAAAAAAATATTAAATCAAAATAAAATACAGTATGTATTTCATCAGCGGATGACTACGCAATGAAAACGCAGTTTACGCCACTTCCGCTTGTCAGGTGACTGCGAGGGAGCACTAGGATTGGCTAGGTCAGCTATAAACAGGAAGTCAGCTCACCAGCATATAGTAACCATGTAGAAATTTTTTTTCGTTAAAACTACGTAGTTTTAAGGGTGTAGAAAGTGTTTATAAGAGTGTGGGAAAGGTTAATAAGGGAGTGGGAAGCGTTTATAAAGCCCTAAAATATATATATATATATATAAATAAAAAAATACATGTGATGTTGCTACTTCGTGGATTTCACCTGTCCCGCGGGGGATGGGTGGGTGCCGGGAAACGTAACCCCCTCGATAGGCGGGGGATTACTGTAACACCAAACAGGAAAGTTACACAGCATGAACCATTATGTATCAAGAGGAGGCACTAGAGCATCTTCTAATTCAGCATTTCTAAAATACGTAATGCATAACCTGATGGAACATCTTACACATAGCATAAAATGGCAAAAATGAACATTTGAGGCAAACACTAACTAGGGAAGAGAATATATCTCCAGACAGCCAAGCCCTACTGTAGGCCTGTAGACATAACACAAGCACTTAGCCAGTATGTTGTTCTTGACAACGAGCCACTATCTGTCACTGACGAGGAGAAATTCTGACACAATGAAAACAATGACACATACTGAACAGCAGCGCTAAAGGTTTTTTTTTTGCCAAAATGAAATAAAACCCATGTCCCATTGCAACCCCACTGAGGTAGCTAGCTAATGCACTTCAAATCCATTTATCATCAACTAGATAATATGAAGAATGAGCCAAGTGTAATCTGGATGATCAGTTACAGCATAATGAGTCCTCCTCCTTCCAAGGGATTCAAGCATGAGCACAAGTCGTGTAGCATGTGTATTTTGTAGCTCTTTGTGAACTATGGTGCCAAACTAGTCTAGCTTTATTAAAAAAAAATGGAATAAAAAACCCCCACTACATTGAGTGGAGGGAATTGGAATTGATTGCACACTCGGAGAAAATGAAAGGCAAACCTGCTCCATGACAAGTTGCTTTGAGATAGCAGGAATTCACCTAAATTACCAAGCTGAGAAATAAAACAGCGTGTGCTAGGTTGAAGGAAGAAATGAGCCATAAGTGCCAGTCATCATAGACTGAGTAGAAAACCATTCAGCGGGAAAGAACCCTGCAGAGTTTTGCAAGAAAAATGTAGGCAATATTAAAGGAAGCACTCTCACCAAGGTTGAAAGAAATGAGCTGATATCCAGTTTGGAAGGACGGACTATAGTCACAAGGTGAAAAGTGAATCGCTTTGTAGAATGTTCATGCTGTCAAACATGCACAGAGGATTAGTGTATGATTGTGGTATTTATTGTAAATGCCAATGTGTTAAACAGCATTATGTGAGTTTGGTGGATATTGGTGTGCATACATAAGTGGTATGTAGCATAAGTAGGTATTTGAAGGTTTCACACCACTCACGATGGTTAACAAGAGTGGAGTGAAACTAGGGATGCACTGATACCACTTTTTTCCAAACTGATACGAGTACGAGTATTTTTATTTGTATACTTTCCAATACCGATACTTCTTAAATTGGATTTCCATGAAAGCGTAATCAGTTCGGGGGCAGGTTTAATTTTCTCTTTTGCAGAGTACAATAAGCCTCCTAAGGTTAAATACAAAAATGATTAACAGAAGGCTATTCCAGGTCAACAATAAACTAATCATTCTGGTTTTAACAAAAACGGCCTTCTGTAAGTTACATAGGTACGTGTGTATGTATGCTAAGCTGTAAGTCAGTGTCATTACATCAGACAAAGTGTAAATATGATGCTAGGCTTCCTAGCCTGTCTTGTGCTGCTAACACTCTGTGTCCTTGAACACGTCATCAACATGAATACCGGAAAAACCAGTAAACCAGCCAATCGGAGTGGTTTTACTGCGATTGCACAACCAGAAAAGTCTGAAGCAGAGTTAGGGTGCAGATTAGCCACCGCGATTAGCATAAATACGCACGTACCCAAGTTAAGCACACAGCCTGGCTCCATGGTGTTGAGTCACACTAACTTGTTGATCGCATCTCTAACTTTCCAGCTCATTGTCTCCCCCTAGACATTGAAGTCAGGTAGGACAACCAGTCACACCTGCCTAGTAAAGTGATCAGTTTGATGTTGTGAAATAGGAGTGGTGTCAGTTCATGGTATCGGCACTTTGTTTGAATACGAGTACGAGTATTTTAGCAAAGTATTGGCCCGATACCCGATACTGGTATCGGTGCAACCCTAAGTGAAACTGTACTAATCGTGTGGGCAAGTATTAAAGTTGTCAAACATCCATCATCCGCCCAACTGGTATGAATGATATCTTATTAAAAACTCATTCTTATTTAATGTTTCAAACACGTAGCGTAACGCAACGCAAGTTGCCACGTTAAATACCACCAGTGGCCAGTTGTGTGTGTTTGTGATTTATTTAACTAATTATTATTTTGTGATGATTTTAATTAATAAATTAGTTAATTATTTGGTTCAGATTTTAGCATTGAAACAAAATTGCACTGGTCCCCTACAAATGTTTTCACAGATGTAAGACCTACTAAATGCGTTTGGTTTTTTCAAGACTGAAAAAACCCAGGAGTCGTAAATTCAGGATGAATGAGTTTCTAATAATCTGCTAGTTAGTTTTTTACTATGTACTTGCAAAATATATAAAGGTATTACTTGTAATGAATACATTTTTAAACTATTACATTCTACGTACTTAATGCACTTTAGCACTGTAATAATGGAGTTGCCATGTGTACCTAGTAGCTTTCACAAAACTTGTCATTTAGTTTGTCTTGGGTGGTTACCATATTGTAAATTTTATGTAAATATGCTTCCAGGTGGAGAATATTTGTTCAGTACATTCAGTTGGCTCATAAGTTCTCTTGGAAAATGCTCAGTGGTCCGTGGTATTCCTTCATTATGCTGGTTTCACACGAGGAATGTAGAAATAATTGGGATGAACTTCTGCAGTGGTGGAGTTATGGATAACCACTATGACCAAAATATTTGTCACATGTTTGCTGATTTTGAATGCATAATAGGAGTAAATCCAGGCGCCTGGACTTGTTATTATTTTGAAGATGTTTTGCCACTCATCTGAGGGGCTTCAACACGTGTTTTCCTGCAGCCACTTAGATAAGTGGTGAGATGTCTTCCGTTAAATGAGATGCTAACATGCAATTTTCTGACTCTTCACATGCTCCAGTTGACAACACTGGTAAGTCTTACTGTATTCGCAGTTCCCTATGCTCCAGGTCATAACTTCAGCCACTTTTCCAAATCTCCCATTTTGAATATCGAAGTTAATGGCCATGGTGCTGGGAACTCTTCCAGAAGGTCTGAGTGCTTTTTAGACTTATTTTTTTAATTCACCCATCCAGTGGTAGAAGAATCTCTGATCCCTCTAGAACACCTGAGTAGATTGGCTTCCAGTGTAGACTTCCTGTGCATGTTTTATGAGTGGCATCTTAATTAGAACAAGTGTTTGTTTCTCAGCCACCTGAAAATCTTGATATTCTTCTCATGATAGTGGTGGTTATCAAAGCAAGCCAAGTCTTTTCCATTGTTAAAAATATAGACAATCCCAGGCCACTTCTGGACATGGTGGAAAAGCAAAACAGACATATTTTTCTTTTTATCTGCAAGGGTTTTCCATTTCATTATCTTTGACCGTGATGTCTTCATAAATTGTTCTCCATTCCTGGTCTGCTGTGATGTGATTTTGCCCTTTTATTCCAATCTGAGGCCAGTTTTGCAATTTCCGACATAATGGCTGTAATCTGGTTTTAGATCAGCATAAAAGGAGCGCATATTGTTGCTGAAATGTTGTCTGAAAATGGCCATCACAAATGGCTTTGCAATAGACTCGAGTCAGAATTGATTGAATAGTTTGAGACATAAAGGAAATTGTAGAAATGTGTTTAGCGAAAATGTTCAGGTTATGGTAAATCGGTCAATGTTTTTGGTTACATAAAGCAAAAAATATGGGTAATTTGTTTTATTGTGCTTCTGTTTCTGACTTTATTTTAAAAATATTAATGGGGTAACCCTCATGGTTAGTCATGAAACCCTGGTAGTGATCCAGCATTCATAGAACCAAAGTTACATCCATAACCATCATTCCATTTCGCACCTTCTGACTGTCGGAGGCAGTGGGAATCACCTGCATAAAATATGTCCCTATGTTCCACCTAACGGGAATGGTGTTTAGAGATGACTTGGTAGAGTGGCACAAAATGGGAATATGCCAGTAGGCTAGTACATTTGTAGACAAGCAAGAACACTCACCCCCTGTCTTTCCACCATGACACACCAACAGTGGCCACCGCTTGGTCTGCATGAATGCTTTGCCAGTTAACCTCCCAATGGAATGGGAAATATAAGAGAAATCCCTGGTTCACCCACAAGCTCACCCCCAAAGTCATCTGGTCACCAGTGCATACAGGTTGAGCATTCAGCACAAGGAAGAAATCCTGCACTGGTTCTTGGGGACTTGTGGTGGATGGAGGTGCCTCACCCATTTTAAGAAGGATGTGAATTTAATGAACCCCCAGAGAGATGGCACCCATGGTGGTGAACCTCCATGGCCAATACCCACACCTTTAGTGTATGGTGATATGCCATTGTCTAGGAGTTCCTAAAGAATTTTTTTTCCTTGAAGCAGCCAGTGCTGCTGACTGATAAGATTCACATCAACTTGGAACACCTAATGGTATAAGGCCCAGGTTCTAGGAGCTCTTGTTCACGATTGTTTCCTGCAAGTATACAGTCTTCAGTTTTTATTTAATTCTACAGGGCCAGACTCACAGGTATATGTGACCTGGAAACCAGGGCCTTGTTGGTTATCTTGGGACAGGAAGCTTGATTCTATGGCCTAGTTACTGAAATCTGTGCAACATGAAGTATCAACAGTATCGGAGGAAAAAGTATAAAGTAGTACACCAGTGGGCCAGTTCATCCTGTTGTAGCAGGCTGTCCGGTTCATTAGGCAATGAGTTGACTTGTCAGACCTTCTTCTGATCTGGGACACCACTTTTTGGTGTAGATGCTATTATCTATACCTGCATTGTACAGTCCCTGTAGGTGAGGTATTTTCAGCATGACTACATAAATTGGCCCACCTGAACATCATCTGTGTAAGGTTTGGAGAACCATGAGACCTATGTGATTTAATATACCTGACCTTTTTGGTCAAATGCTGGCAGTAAAATCACCAACATACTGCCTGTATGTTCCACACATAGTGTTGTACCTTCTCTCTAGAATGTCATCAGTCATCAGCATCTGCCTTCAGTGCTTGGGCAACGCGTATCTAAATGTAATAGTTCATCTGATAAGACCAGCGACATGATGCAAAGATCAATAGCAGATGTGGACCAGGCCAACCTGCTCAAGATCAGTCATATTATCTAGAGTGTGTGCCACTGAGCACTTGTAGTGATGGTATCTTTTATTTTCTCTGGCGCTAAGGAGGAGATTCTGTGTTGCATGGCCTCTAATTCTGAATCCTCTGTTTCATCTGATGCCACATTATCCACATGCTTAAAAATCCCTTTGCGACATCATTGTGAGGTCTCACTATGTGTGTCCTCATTATAACAGGCTATCCAGGTGATTCTCACCCCTCCTGGGAGTTGGAATAGTTGAAATGCAATTAATTTTACAAACTTTAATATTTCGTTTTAGGTTTAAGACTGCTAGGCTGAACGATTAGAGAATTTCTGTAGTCTGTCTCACCTCACGCGTGATCCTGTGTCCTTTTTCATTTCGTGTGTCTGTGTTTACTGGTTTTATTTGTGTCATGTTGTTTGGAGAGTCCAGCGTAGCTCCAGGTTTGCATCCCACTCGAACTGGCGCTATACCCGTTTCCATTTATTTAAGGTCTCAGGTGTGCGCCGATGTGTTCAGAATAAAAACCTGCAGCTACACTGGTCCTTCACAGATAAATCTGATGCTTCTGGTGAACATAATACAGTCTGCATTTCATGCCTCTGAATATTTATAGCAGTAGTAAAAAAATCGTAAAATATTATTATTAAAGAAATCAAATCACGCTGAGAATTATTCCTTAAAGAGAATAGGTTCAAAATCTAATGCCGAAATGAAGCTAGTGTTTTTACTCCCTCTCTCCATTCTCATTTGTGCCTTCTGAGATGGATAGACTCGTACGTTAATGTTAGTTCTTAGCTTTAACAGCTATTGCAGATGACTGAGAACTTACCATAGGGTGAAGGGATGAATAAAATACCATATGGACATTCACTTATTTGTAATGCTAGAGTTTTATATATCATGAAATTCTGTCTCATTCAGTATTATTTCCCCAACGTTATTGGACTAGAAGCTTTCAAGTTGGGCTGAATGACAGAATAAAAATCACATTATAATGTAATAGAAAAACTGCAATATCAACGTTATGCTGTAGTCATCTGGATAATGTTGTTATAAGATATTTTTGAGGTTAAAACAGGTACATTTTAAAATGTGTGTTTTTTTTTTTTTTTTTTTAAATACACAAAGTTTCAGCTTCCGTCGTCAAATTAATCCTACAGTGCCGCTTGGGTGTTAGACAGTTTTGAAAATGTGAAACTGTTATTCGATTGTGGATAGGAACGAAACTCATTCTAGTTTATGGATATTGTGATTCAATTCTGGTGCCAAGTTTGGATCTTAAAAAAGCGTAAAATGAGTAGAGTGTGTGTATGTATGTAAATATATATGTATATGTGTGTATAAAAATTATATGCATATATAAATGACCAGATGCAGAATCTCTTAAAGGAAGCATGATACATCTCAATATTGCTTTTTTTTCCCTTTTCTTTTCTTTTTTTCATATACATCCATAGTTATGGTTTTTCCTTGTTGAAGATTTTTCATACCTTTTCATGTCTGATAGCAGAAGGAAGCAGTTTGGAACAACTCATAGAATATAGTTTACAATGTATAAAAAAGGTCTTAAAGTCTTTTGGCCATCTTTTAATGCAAGTGTCCACTTAGGTGCCCGTATTGAGGAGTTCTTCTATGAGAAACTCGACAGAAAGATCCCGACAAGAACCACCAATGGTGAGCTGCTGGGACAGTACATGCAGGATGCTGCCAAGGAATTTGGACCTGGAACTGCGTATGGTATGTAAAGCCGAATCTGTGCGCACAGAATGGATTTTTCCATTATTTTCGGAAATAAGGTAACATCTGATAAATGAGTCTTGTCTTTTTTTTTTTTTACTTACTCTTGATTCAAATCGCTATATCGTGGAATGAGCGCTTGCAATACTGGACTTATTTTGTGGTGACATGCCCCAACTAACGAATGAGATTAAATCAAAGACACACTGGCTTGTAAGCTGTATTCAGTCAGACACTTTGCAGTGGGCAGTAGAGGGCACACTTGTCTTCTCTATCGCATAGCATAATAATGGAACTGAACTAGTGCACTATGTATCTCTCTGTATGTCCCAAATGTCAACAGATCATGAGCATTCAAATGATATATTTAATAGCAGAAAGTGTATTACACTGCTGAACCTCTGAATTGCAAATTTGTTTGGAGCATAAACACGACCAACTAATACACATCATGACAAACCTTATAATGACTTTGCAATACTATATATTTTATAGACAAGTCACTCTGGTGTTTTATGAGGCACTCTTTCAAACTCTGTGAGCATAGACCACCATAGGTTCTTTTAAAGTGGATATGAAGCACTAGATAAACTTGGCATAATCTTAGAAGATGGATTCCCAGATTAAACCTCTTTTATGGTTTAACCCTGTCAGTGACACTGTTTTTAAAATAAGTAATCTATATAATATTTTTCATACAAGTGATTGGTTGGCTTGAATGTCCTTCATTACAACCCGAATTCCAGAAAAGTTGGGACATTCTTTACATTTGAATAAAATGAAAACTAAAAGACTTTCAAATCACATGAGCAGTTTTCTGTTCTATTTTCTGTTCTATTCACATCAGAACATAGATAACATAAGAAATGTTTAAATTGAGAATTTTTACCATTTTATGCACAAAATGAGCTCATTTCAAATTTGATACTTGCTACAGTACTCAAAATAGTTGGGACAGGGGTATGTTTACCATGGTGTAGCATCTCCTCTTGTTTTCAAAGCAGTTTGAAGACATCTGGGCATCGAGGTTATGAGTTTCTGGAGTTTTGGTGTTGGAATTTGGTTCCATTCTTGCCTGATATAGGTTTCCA
>JAQLOM010000017.1:6757474-6772974 GCA_030068315.1 Chrysichthys thysi
TGGGAGGAAACCGGAGTACCCGGAGGAAACCCACGCGAACACGGGGAGAACATGCAAACTCCACACAGAAAGACACCAGTGCCGAACCCGGGGCTCGAACCCAGGACCTTCTCGCTGTGAGGCCACCGTGCCGCCCTAAATTAAGTGTTTTAAGCATTATTCTACTGTGTCAAAGACGACATGGCTACACTCGAAGTCTGGTTGCTGCAAGCCAGCTTACTTCTGGGCACATGCACTAATACAATCTGTTAGCCATTTCTATTAAAACATTTGAAGCATCAAAAGGTTTAACAGGAAAAGGCTAGTTTAATTGTGCTAGCTACCTAGCCATATAGCCACCTCGATATTATATTTCATATTATTTTACTATATTATTTCAGTAATAAGATCATCCAGCCAGCCAGCTATCAAAATTTGCGGAAAATAAAAGCCATTTGTTCGTCAGTGTGTCAATCCACACAATACCAATAACATCAGGATGGAGATTAGAATTGGTCTCGTTTGTTTACAGTGTGCTCAGAATAGCCACGTGTCCCAAATAACACGATATTAACTCGCGCCACCACTCGATGCATTCTGCACCGGCATGATGAATGGGTAACGTTCGTCACACGTCACCGTCAGCAAATTTCCAGTTCATTCTTCTGATAAATGTCCTTCCTCGATGCATCTGTATTAATGAAATATCTCCAGTTGAAACTATTTAAGCTCTCAGGATAGATCCGAGATTGATCTCCACGCTCAACGTGCTGAACCTTGGAGAAGGGGAAAAGGGGGCGGCCAACAAAATGAGTGAGCGTACCTGAATTTGACTCGTCTCGACTGAGCAAACTCTGGCTCCAAATCGGACAACATGGCGGAGGAATTTTGTCTTCATTTCTAAAGAACGGGAGGCAATTTATCCACCAGGCAAGCCACCACCCCGCAAACCCCGCCCCTTTCCTCGCATCGCAGAGAGAAATCCTAAACACGCACTGTTGGAGTTTTTCTTAGTTTACAGCATTTTTACACTGATCCCATTTTTCCCCTCACTATTCCCCTGTCTGAAATGTAATAAGTAAGTAGCCCACATTTCCCTCAGTACTAATCTGAACAAGCCTAAATTAAAACAGGCCTCATTAAACTATGAAGTCTTTTATATTATATAAAAAAAAAAAAAAGGCTCATCATAGCAGTGGATTACACACTGGTACAGTATAGGATTCTCACCTGCATTAGTTGAGAAGAATCTACACCCTGAACGACTTTCACAAATCTCCTCAGTTTTGTAAGAGAAGGAGATGAATACCTTCTGGGCGTATTGAACGATTTCAGCCTGACCTAGCATGTATCCAGCATGTATTTTGGAGTTCGCCAAAAAAGGTAACGCACACAGTGGTTTAATCAAGACCGCATCACGGGAGGTCCCGTACTGGCTGTCGCGAAATCATTTATAATTTAAGTAAATAAATAAAAATGGAAAGAAAAAATATTGATTTGCTCAGCAGCATTTTTACCGGAGTCACAAAATTTACGACAGCATATTTAATCATCACGACTGAAACATTCCGTGTGATCGATCATGATGCTCGTACAGTAATTATGCCCTGCGTAGTACAGGGATGTAACTGGATATGAAAATATCATGCAGCACAAACAGATAATGCATTCTAAACAGATAAAAGCTTGCCAGGTTCACAGGGTTTGAGATTAGAGGTGTGCGCTGGGTCTGGGATCCTGCGTCACAAAAAAAAAAAAAAAAAAAAAAAATTGTGCAAGCAGGAAGCTTTTCCTTTCATGAGGGTGGAAACAAGTAGGCAGTCAGATTCACTACACAGATGAACGTAGATAGACTCATTGTGCAATAGGCCCACAATAAACCCGGTATAGAAATGCTCCGACCGGTGGCTTGCTTCTCTTTTGTCTTCCTCTCAGATGCAGTTCAGCTTGACACCATGTTGGCTATGAACTGTGTGATCATGAGGGGGGAAAACTGCCATGGCACGTTTCTTTTTCCCCCCCAAAGATAAAGCAGGTGGTGTCTCCTGGAGGAGATTATCGTGGGCAGTCGACAAGGGCTAAGAAACGAACGAGAGCGAGTGAGGTAGGGAGAAGCAAGGGACTCGGTGCACACATGCTGAAAGAAAGCCACTGGCAGGCAGAACGGTGTTGGAATGGATTTCGGAAACTGCCTACGCCGGATTGTTGTGCTTGGCTGGGAGGTCAGAAAGTAAAACACGCGCGTGAAACGGCCCTCCAGAGACGAGAGCCTGCTGCTGATTTTGCCGCATAATTCATCATTATAAACCTGTGAATGCCTGCTGCACCGTTTTATTGCGCAACACACAAATCAAGCGGCATGCGCCGAGGCTGACGCTCTCGTAGCGTGATGCTCTTTTACACCAAACCGTCACTGAAGTAATTTATACGATACCCGCTGAATCTTTGATGGAGGGAGAGGAATGGAGAGCAGGGATATATTTAGAAAGAGCTCGCAGCCAGGACGGTTCCCACTGGAAGACTGAGGGACCGATACGTTTGTGGACTGGAGGTGACCTTGCTAAAGATAAGATTACACAACGGGAAAGCCGAGAGACGCACACCATCGCACTGTAATAATACCATCCACCAGGTTCAACTGGAGGAACATGGCTTTTTTGGGGTGTTTTTTTTTTTTTTGCTTATTTATCTTTTTTTTTTAACTTTTTTTTTTTACAGACTCAACTGAGGGAAAAAAAAGGGGGGGGGATGCAAGCGATTGATGTAATAAATCCGGGACACTTCAATGGCTGCGTCATCGCCACAGGTTTCGAAATCAGATCTGAATTAATCATGGTTAAATACACCGAATCAACTGAATTAGGTGCTGAAATAATCAGTTTAAAAAAAAAAAAAAAAGATCAAAAATATCAACGCAACATCCAATTGCTTTTTTTTTTGGTTTTTTTTTTAAATTCTGTGACCATAAATGTTACACATTTTTCCTCAAACATTGTTTCCAGTAGTTTGGGGAAGGGGCTGGCGGGCGGGAGGGATGGATGGAAGCCTAATTAAACGTTGCCTGGTTGAGACGGTGCCTGGAATTTCCGTTTGAATTTTTATAACCTTACACTTCACTCCACTATGGGCTTGCAAGTGGCTTAAATAAATAAATAAATAAATAAATAAATAAATAAATAAAATCATTCACCCTGGAATCATGAGATGAGAGTGAGTTTGAATCCTGAAAGTGGAAGGACTGACGTTAACCTTTTATATGTCAATTAGAGAAACGCTAGCCAATCATGGGGGTCTGTGAGCTCATGTGTGCAGAAGAGGGTAGACAGCGTGTTCGTCTCAGGGTCTTACACGGTCCTGTGACCTAGGAGCGGTTTGAAAAGAAGACTGCTGGTTACTGCCTTCGTGTAAAGTAAATTGACCAAATTAGGAAATTGAGGAGTCCCAAAAAATAAATAAAGACATAAAAATAAAAAGGCCCCACTGTGTAAATTTATGGAGCCTGGACTTGGAAAGTGATCTGGCTGAACATTCACAAATATCAAAGGTCTGCAGAGAAATTTTGTATGGGATCAAACTTCGATTCAACCCGATTAACACATTCTTAATCAGATTTGACCCAACTCGTTAGTCCCCCCTTCAGTGCAATCTAAAAGCACGCGACATCGTCGTCTAAGCCTCATTCTCAAGCTTTCTGTCATTTTTCACTTCGACCTTGTTAACAGAGTCTACAGGGAAAACTGCAGCCCCCAATGACTCTGCGGAGAGCGGAGTAGGAAATGATGTACAGCGTTCACCTGAATGCAAGTCCCTTGGTGAGTATCTGTTACTGATCCACACGGTTAACAGAGGAAATTAAGACATCCGAGACTCCAACCAAGCGGGCATCTGGCACGGGAGCGGAAACGAGCCACCGGGTAAACATCATGGGCCGTATTTCCAGTCGGTCTACACCTGCGAGTCTATAGTTTGTGGCTGTTTACCAAACGATTACGCTTCTGTAATGAGTACGAACACCTGAAGTGCATACTTCACAGATGAGCTCTACCGATTAGACCTTTCAAGGGTCGTTTTCGGCACAAGATTAGTGACGGCTACAAATAAAGCAGTCGGAGGCATCCGCTGCTCGGCGTTCTGTTCGTCTCCCGCATGTCACCTGTCTCGCTCCAGGAGAGCTCAGTGCTGTCAGATAGCGCACAGAAGGGAGTTTGAAACTTGCTCAGATTGATGCGAACCCTGCCAAAGCCCTACACATGTGGAACAAAGCCGGCGGCAGTCGACATCTGTGCATTTTCCTACTGCCTGCGAAGCCGAGAGAGACAGATAGTTAAGACTTCGAAATGAAGACAGTTCGCATAAACACGCCTACTAAAAATAAAAACGAACCAAAACACTTGGAGCAGAAGCTGAACAGTGAAAATGTCAGCCTTTTGGATATTACACAACTGATTGTTTTTCCTACTGGTTATTACGCATTACTGCAGAAATTACCTAAAAATCCACCATCCGGCTGCGATTTCATAACTGCCACCGCCAGCAAGCAGCTCCTGTCTACACGGATAACAACGTAATTACACTCGCCCCTATTCTCCTTAAACCTGAAATGATAGAAATGCTTGTTTTCCGGTCTTCTTCCAAGTAATTTACACCATCTTCTGGGTTATTAAATGATTCAATTTTTAAAATGATTAAAAAAAATCACAAGACAACCAAAAAAAAAACAAAAAACAAAAAAAACTAAACAAATATGCACAAGCCTAGTTCCCCCTAATTGATACCGTCTTGCATCAGACACTTTCCAGACATGCCTGTACTTGCAATGCATCTCGTCCTAGTATGTATACTTTTACAACCCGCCCTAAATAACAAGGAGGCGGACCTATAATTGACAACAATGAGACGTTTACGTTAAAAGGACAATTGCCCCGAGTGCCTTCCTTAGCAAAATTTACCATCGATATGTGAACTTAACTTGTGCAAAAAAGTCATTTCTTCTACGCTGGAGTACTCATTAAGGACACTGAACGTTGCTGGAAAATGCCAAGAAGCTCATTTGCCCTGTCGTTTTCTCCTTTTAACAGCACGCCAGCGATGATGCAAGTGCGACAGAGAATGTCCAACTCCTACTGGGAACAAAAAAAAAAAAAAAAAAAAAAAAAAAAAAAAAAAAAAGAAAAAGGGGCCCTGACCAACAAATTAGCACCACAACCACTACACACGTCCCAAACGTTTCAATATGCTTTATACGTGCTTTCCAAGGTGACGTTTAAATCTCTCCATTAATCGACATGGAGACCATCTTACATGGCCTGTTACGTTACGAACCAAACCAAACCAACCCAACAGCGTGTATCCATGTAGGATTTGTGGATTCTGACATCACGAAAGCGTTCATACTAGGACAAAAGCCCAGGCTGCGCTTCAGTGGCGTTGACGTTGTTACAAAAGAATGTTGCAGAACGATAGATGATGCGGTGGCGTGTGCGATTTCTTCCGACTCTGAGGCATCCCGTCGTCCTGCGTTGCCACTGGCTCGCCAGAAAAGAAAAGGGAGAAGAAAAAAGAAAAAGAAAAAGAAAAAAGAAAAAAAAAAAAAAAGAAGATCAGCTAAAGAAACAATCCCATATGGCAGATGATACTCTGAACCTCGTCAGGCGCGAACGCCCGCCTGATGTTGACGTAACATATGGGCTGAATACTCACTGATGCATGTCAACCTCATCCAAGGCTTAATATTCAAGACCTGATAGGAATTCTCTTTTCCACATCTGATGGACGCCCAAAAGCTCGGGCTGAAATAGACTGTCGTGTCTGGCGTCAGAGCCATTATTATATACTCGCCAGTCTATTTTGGGCTCTCTGATCGGTTCATTTCATTCCTGCTTACCCGTTTACTTCACCAGTCTCGGTTTCCACCTGAGGACTGGATAATGAGCACAGAGGGAAACGGAGGCAGCGGGAGAGCACTCGTGCACCTCAGACACCTGGGCCACGTTAAATTGGACTCTAATAGGCTGGATTCATATTCAGGCACTAAAAAATTTTTTTTAAAAAGCAAGATGTTACTCAGCATCGATAATATAGCCTATTGGGGGGAGGAGGAGGAGGACGGGGGAGATAAAATCTAAAAGAATAAATGGGTGGGGTTTGGCTCATAAACTCACATAGCCACAGCACAGGCATAATGCCCAGAAAAACAATCGTGCACGGTGGCATTAATCCACATCCAAATGCCCGAGTGAGCCTTTTTTGATTATTTTTACCATGTCGTTTTCTGTCGTGTACTGTTGGCGAGCCTGTACCGGTCCCACTGGGTAAGATCATTTATTAAAAGTGTTAGAGAGAAATTGGGTTACCAAATGACAGGATACCGCACAAGAGGATGCACGGATTCGGCAATATCGTGCCATCCAGCTCATTTAGAGGAAACAGTTTGAGGTCCTGTAAATGAATATCCATTAGGAAGTCATTTTCTTTCTTTAGCAAGGATCGTTTGTTTTCAAGATTTCTTCATCGAGTGAGTGCTTCATCCTCTGTCCGGGTCAAGTCGGATCCCAGGAACGCCGGGCATGACGCAGGAATGCACCTGGGATGGGATGTCAGTTCCCTACAGGACACCAGGCGTGCACGCACGCGCACACGCCCCATACCCTCTGGAGGTGGGAGAGAATCAGAGAACCCGAAGGAAACCACACAGAGACAGCTTGGGATCGGACCTCGGAGCCATCAGCACTTCTCTCAGCGCCGCAGAGTAATCATTTACAATAAAAAAAAAAAAAAATAATAAAAAGCAATCATAATAATAAAAACGCAACATTGAGTTTATTCCTTGATTGCACAGCGATGGAGCCCATTAATGCGTCTCACAGGGTAATGGCGTGCGGCAGCACAGCAAATATGGATGATGGTTTCAAAAAAGTATGAGGGGAAAGAATTACGGAAAATCTTTTTCGAGGTGAACCCCCCGTCAATAAATGATAATAATATACTGCCAGACTTACTGTCAGCTTCTTTGCAACATTCTGGCAGCCTGAAACACACACACACACACACACATGATTAACGGTTTAAAGCATTTTGCAATTTAGGCTCGTTTTTACTTCATCCCCAGCAATGTGCCCTGTGCTCTATTTATGGAAGCGGCTCAGATTGCATCCAAACAAATTCCCTAAAGTGCTGAAGCAAGAGGAAGCAGCGTTACTGCATTTAAGCTACTATTTCACCCTGGAGCTTGTGCTGGGTTCTGAATTTGAGACGTTCGTTCTCCAAGAGAGGATGATGCACGGGAATACCCAGTAGAGTTACAGTACGGACGACATTTGGTGCAGCGGTTTGAAATAGAAGTCGCAAAGCGTTGCACGTTGGCAGGCTGTGTGCAGAAACGCATGTGGACAAATACGCATTACTGGACATTGCACTTGTGTAGCGAATGCATCTTTAGTACTAGTCAGATGACTCCTGGACATACGCGTTGTAAGTGAGGATGTCTGTTGGAATTATCGATTCGCTCTGGATCACCCATTTAATAAATGGTTAGCAGAGTAGTGAGAGTGGTCATAAATGGATGCATGGCTAGCAAACTAAAAATTTCATACCATTTCACGCCTTTATCTTAACCGCTAGAAGCGGTGCACTGTTTTATCATAAGTATTACACATGACCTGTGCTATGAACTCGATTAACTTGCCTAGATGGGACTACAATCTCAAAAGATACTCTAGTCATCTTTACATTACACCATCTCTCCATGCATCATCGCTCCTGTAAGAATAGGGCTTTTTTTCAGTTCGGTGCCGTTTTTAAACTGACTCGCGAACACGGTCGTCTTGTCTCAGGGCAACGGTGCCCTTTTCCAGGCCAATGGTGCACTGAAGCGCTCGGGAGGAGGCAGGAGCTCTTCCAGCCTGTCTTTAGCAGACGAGTAGCTGGGGGGCTGAAAACGTCAACATAAATTGAGGGACGAGGAGAATCGCTGATGTTCTCTGAGGGAGTTTGTGCTATGCGACCATTTGCTCGTCACACGGCAGAGATGAAATTACAACGCGAGCTCTAAACTGCAAGCTTAATCTTCTGCGTGCAGGATATTACGCAAAAAATAATCATTTGGAAGAAACAGTGGAGTTCGAAACGTACGGCAAATCTAAATAACAGTTGTGCGGTAATTACGCAGCTATGGTACCAAATTATGTTTCCTTTTCTTCTTGGCTGCTTTAATTTCCCTTTAGAAACGAGGCTCTCGGAGGGAGGGCGAGGAAAGGAGCAGACACAGAAGAGCAAGACAAGAAAGAAAGAAAGAAAGAAAGAGAGGAAAACAGAGAGGAAGAGCACGAACAAGAAACTAGGGTCGATGAGATGCCTGTCTTTACTGCTCATCGCAGTCCAAGGTCACTGAACAGACAGGATCGTACCCTGCAATAATGATCTATAACGCTATATCTACCTGTGCTGGGAGTCCGTGTGGGGAGCATCACATGCAGGTAAACAGCCACACTCGGGATACGGGCTGGCCGTTATTGAGTTTCTACCCAGCTCTTTTATGCTAATTTTCTAAAAGTGAATTTAAGGGGAGGACGACAGAACAGAAAATCCATAAAATGGGAAAATAAATAAATAAATAAATAAAAATCACTCTTATGCTCTGCTGTGATGGAAAAGCCTAGGGCTGATGGAACTGGCTTTTTTTTTTTTTCCCTGAAAAAAATACGATACGCAAGCCATACGTTCCAACCGTATCCCTACCAACATGTACAGTTCCAGGCCTATATCTAACCACAGCCACAGAGGATGCCCGTGTCCAAAGGGGCGAACAGACAACGAAGCAAGAGTTTGTCTTGATTTTATTTGATTTCATTGCTTTGCAAGCACGTGTCCGCTACCTGCTAGCGCTCTGGGCAGCAAAACCTTCTCAAAGTCACAGCTGGTGAACCCTTCGAAACCCAACTCGAACTTTTTCTTCGTTCTTGTGTCGTACGTGGCGCCTTTGAACAACAACATGCGCCTCGGCTTTTCTTGCTTTGGCCGGTTGGGGATCATCACGCACAGGGTCGCCGTATGAAAATGGAACCGATCGGTTGGGAGAATTTAAAATATAGATTAAAGTACTTTGATAAAATATCGAAGTTCACATTACAACTTAAAATCTATGGCCTAGGATTTCGCAGGATTGTCGCAGATTGGTATTGCTATTGCTATTTCGGCACAAAGGATTCTGGGAAGGGTGAGGCGGCCCCTTTAGAAAAAAGCCTCATTAAATGTCACCAACACGGAGTGGAATAAAGTGCTCAGCAAAGACTAAACGAATGAAAGAATGGCTCCATGGATGGACCTTAAAAGGCTGCGGTCTTCTTGCTCTCTTCTTTCCATACCGAGTCAAAACCAAGTGTGCCCATTAGCTACTGTAATCTTTTCCTCTCGTCAATTTTGCGCCAACTTCAGTCCAACAAGATTTTCTTTTGCAGACTTTGTCGTCTAAACTCCGAATGCAAGTACAGCAACTCTGAGCGCTACAAGGCATTAACAAAACAGCGTTTGCAACTGCATGGGGTCAAAGTTCAAATGAAACAAGCAAATTCCAGATAGTCAGTGCCTTGCATCCTTCCCCCAGTTGACTTCACTGCCGTTTTCCCCAGGCACGATCTCCTTGCACTCAGTCTAACTGCTGCTTAACTCAATCTGTCCAACCCTGGAGCGAAGTCCTTTCAGCAATGTCTTTCCAAATAGCACAAACTAGCTGACTTCCTCTTTTGTCTTTATTGACCCATTTGTCACAAGCGCCCTAAATGGTTCATCCATTATAAATCGGTGCAATCAAGGCAGGAAAGAGCGGTTGGACGATGAGACTGAAGAGGGAAGTGTGATAGAGGAGAGGAGACAGCGGGGAAGATCGAGGAGAGGACAATTTCCAGTTTGTCACAGGGACTCTGCTACACTGCCTGCTGAAGAAACAGATTAACACCAACCTTGCTTCCGAAGGACACAACGAGAGAGTACTTGGCAGGAAGTCATAATGGATGGTAAATTGCTCAAAATTTGATTTTTCTTTCAAGAAGAAAGAAAAAAAAAAAAGAAAGAAACTCAAAAATAATCAAAATAAAACTCATCTTGAGGCGCGCAACAGAAGATGTGATTGTGACAGCTCATCATTATTCTACGCATGCGCTCCAGATGTTCACTTCTCCAAAGAGGTTCCCCCGTGGCCAACAACATTGGGACAGTAAGCATTACATATGCCTTAAGGTCAGGGATTGTATCGCGCCATCCTATCTAGGGCAAACAAAATATGACGCTTACTCCATGTTCCTGTTCCTCTAGCGAGAGGCGAAAATAAACACTTCTAATAATAACTCTGGACAGAACATTGATTCAGCTCCATCAGAGTCCAATAATTGCTTAAAGGGTGTTGCAGCACTTTAAAAAGCACTTTGATATGATGTTTGCTTTTCCCATACTCATGTGTGCGTGGTGAGTCAGATCTCTTAAGCCAACGTTTCTGGTTCTGCTGTTCCCCGTGAGCAGAGACGTCAAACTGAAACCTATCAGGGAAAAGACATTCCTTCTAAAAGCTTGCCCCAAATTTCTGCCCAATCTGACTTTGAACTGAGGGGACAAATTCTCACTCTCTGATGAGGTTCCTGTCAAAGACTGGAACGTCGAGGTCAGCTCATCATCGAGGTCGATAAGGAAACTCAAGGTAATGACGGGTGACCAGCTAGCCAGCCTTCATGGATCACTAGAGCTCTTGATTTTGAAGATTAATCAGGAAGGCTTAAGAAATATGACAATACAACAATACATCCAGGAAACAGGTATTCGCAACTGGACTATATCCAGCTAATGGCCACCCAATCAGGTTCCTGGCTTGGTTACCACGAGTAAGTCTCTGTCTGTACAGGACATCTATCCCAACCCAAGTCTAAAGTCCAAACAATGCAGTGACCATGATGGTAGCCGACCAATGGCAATGTCCATTCTGAAACGATGACGTCTTCAATGAGCACTTTAAAGGATGAGCATCCAAAAGAGCCGTGTTTAGGATCGTTCCAAGCTGAGCATGCATCAGATGTGCCATCTAGAAGGGATCACCTGATGGACATTTTGCGCTTAAAATGTTATTTAAAAAAAAAAAAAAAAAAAATAGTGCTGCTGCATGTAGGCACCATCTCAGGTAACACCCCATAATGCGCATCCGTGTTTCTTTTTCGTTTGTTAATTAGCCCATTTTATAGCAGCAGGTTAAATGAACTGGGAAATGAACCTGATGGCAGAAAGAGTACGCTTTCTTAGAGGAGTCAATTGGTTAATTACATAAGAAATAATTTAAAAAAAAATCATTTGTATTAAAAAAGGTGCACTGATCCCCTTGTAGCTGAACTTCTGTCAGAGCTGCTCGCACAGAAAATTAATCAACGTCCTCGGACCTTCATGGATTCACGTGCGATGTTCTTGCCAGTTACGTATACTACTGTTACTCCGCCCCGTTCCCTTCGCACGCTGTTGGGTATTTTAATCCTGTACAGTTTTTATCATTTAGTCCTTACAGTACACACACCATTATCAGCTTCTTTTATGCTCGGATTGCCTTCTGCCTCATTAGTCGCTTTGGATTGGAATAAAAACGTCTGTCGAATAAAAACATGTAAATGCAATGTAAATCTATTCCTTTAGTCGACTCCGAGCATGCCCTCAGCTTGGGGAGATTTTAAACGAGAAACAACTTTGGCAGCGGTTATGCTCGTACGAGAGGCAAACCAGTAAATGGAGCACCCCAACCTCAAAGTTCGTTCATTTAAAACAGAAGTTTAATGAACTTGTTTTTTATTTAAATCAAGGCCAGGTTTTTATCTGGCTTTAATATCTGCAACCGTCATTACGCCCAAGTGCACTGCCTATCAAGTTCGAGAACTAGACGAGTGATACCCAAGATCCACAGCAAACATGTAAAAACATGATGAACAACAGTCTCGAGCAAAATAAGATGACTAATTCGAGCCTGAAAAACCTGCTATTTCTAAATACGATTTCCTCCACACTTGTCAACACAAAAGGATGGCGTGCAATGACTTTCGAATTGGTAATTAACACTAAACTGTTGTGTGAACAATGTAATGTTCGCGACCTGGAATCAAAAGCTGTATTAGCTTTGGAGGTCGCATACAATTACACCAGTTGGCTTTTTTTTCCACTTTTTTGTTCGGTCGAAAAGTAAACCTAGATGCACTTCAGGTATCTGCTGGACTTCTGAGAGCCGTGTTCGAGATAAGCCAGGAACAAGAGCTTGAACAGATCCTCTTCTCAACGTTCCTCCTTTATAATTAGGAAACTCTTTCCAAGAAGGCCCTCACCGAGCTTTCTCCCTCGTCTATAGCACTGGATAAACTTTACAGCCGTTCATAAAATGTTACGTCTCTTGCGTTTCTGCATTTCTAAGGAGTTTCCTTTCCGATACACCTCGGTCACCGCGAGGGCACAGAAAGGTGTGTCTCATAACAAAGAGCGATGGAAGTTTTGAGCTTTGTATGTGCTTTTGTCTTTAACCATTAATTATTCCTGGGACAACAAATCACGACGAGTTCGCCCGCTTTCAGCACGGAAACGCATCCTGTCCCCATGACATGTTTGCACATGGCAGACCATCTTAGGCGCATTACAGACAGGGGGGATGAGCATAAAGGACGGGAATCGAAAATGTCAATCAATCCTTTGCAGTGTTTTATACCCGGTGTAACATATTTGGTTTACTGGCTCAGAAGTACATACGACATGCAGGACATGCCCTTGACAGTGACCTACCGTACTTAGGTTTTAAGGTACGAGGTGGCTAATGTATAGAACAAGGGTGCATTTCGAGAAACGTACGAACGCATGGATAACATACGGACGTTGATGCGAGTCGACTTCCTGGATGACCAAGGGGATCAAAGGTTTTTGCTGAACACACACACACACAACTATGCAGCGACAAGCTAAATGAGAGTGTGTTGTGCATGAGGTGTATGTATGTATGTATGTATGTATATTATATACACACACACATACATACACACACACACACGAGATTGTCGGAAACCAGGAGAAATTTTAAAAACTCGTCTTCAGACCTACTTTTACACAAATAGCACTTCACGATAAAGGAGTGCGCGTGCGTGTGTGTGGAGGTACATACATGGTTGTGTGTTTGGATTTCAGGTTTTGTCGAGCTCAAACTCTATACAAAACCTCCCGACGTTGGAGGACCCCTCACTTCCATCGTCGTTTTTTAATTCACTGTTGACAAGTTCACCGAATTGGGATGATAACTGCGTGGGTGGAGTTTCCTCCATGCCTCCACACCTTGCAAAGCACTTTGTATCCCGCTGTCAAACCGTGCTTCATGCAAAGTGCTCCAGTTTTGCTTACTTACTTACTTCCTGGACCTGTCAGAGATAGCATTAGAGGTCAGGGTGGAAAACCCAGGTCTGGTTGAAGGCTGGGACCTGCTTCCCTGTGTTCTCCACAAGCCTGTAGTGAGCTTTTACTAACAAACACACGGTCATTAGTAAACATGAGACCAACTCACACCTGTGTCCCAGGAGAAGACCCTGTTTCACTACAAGCAAGCTTTAGTTTGGGGGAAGTTACCTTCTGTGGTGCTGCTGCTGCTGGGGAAAGCCGTGGTAGCCGCTGGAGTTGTGTTGTTGTCTGGAGGGTGAGGAGGTGGTGGGCTTGTGACAGCAGTAGTTAGTGACATGTTCTTCTGTGAAGGAGTTTGGGGTGAAGGGGAGGCTGGGGTCCCCACCGTGCTGCGGTCCTCCTCTGGAGTTGGGAGAAACCCCGCCGTGGAGGTCAACAGAGAGAACTTCTCCTCGGGTAACTCATTCGGGATGGTCGTGGTGCCAAACACCTCCAGGTGGTTGTCCGAGACGGCACGCGCGTGCCTCGCGACGCTGCTGCCATGTAACGAGGGCTGTGCACGAGACCAGCCGGCCGCGCACGCCAGCACGAGTAACTCAAACACCGGAAAAACTAACATTCTGTAGCCGCGCGCGCGCTTTAGCTCCCCATGTGAACGGCTGGAGTGTAAAAAAACAAAACAAATTCCGTTTGGTGAAAGCCCAGCGCCGGATTTGGTCAGGTCAGGTGGCGAAGATGAACCTCTTTGAGTACTTTATTTAGTAAGGCGTACAGCGCGCGAGACCTGGCGTTCCACTCTAACTACTGACAGTTGCTCTCGCGTTCGTCCACTACAAACACTCCGCCGACCAATCACACGCCGCACGCGACGGGATCCTTTTTTTCCCTCACTGAAGACTGACGTGCGTGTGGACCAATCACAGAGCGCGGATGAAGGGCTTCGAAACGGCGTCTGTGTTAATGGGAAAGCTTCAATTAGAGCCCCAGCTCTGTTCGATTCCTGAACCGACTCCGTTTAGGGAGCGTTGGGAGTCGAGTGAATCGATTCCAAGAGTCGGCTGGAGGAAGAGGATTTTCAGTCAGGTTCAGACACAGGGAGAAAGAGAAACAAACTCCTGTGAGTGTGTTATGTTTTGGGAGACATGATTCTGGCCCACTGAGCCCTTTAACATGAAGAGGTCCCCATGAATAAACAAATTCAAAGCTTTGCTGAGTGAATCACCTTGATGAAACAGTTTTATCCTGATGGGGGAGTGGTCTCATTCAGGATGCCAGTTTCTGCATGAAAACAGGGTTCGAGGGCTTACTGAATGGTTTGATGACTTGGAAAATGATGGAAATCATGTTCTATGGCTTTTACAGTTATCACATGTCAATCCAAGTAAACACCTATAAAATATATATAATATATGTAAATGTGTTTTCGTGGTGGTTAGAACTGCCGCCTTACAGCAAGAAGGTCCTGGGTTCGATCCCTGGGGTCAACCTGGGCACCTTTCCCTGTGGAGTTTGCATGTTCTCCCCATGTCCGTGTGGGTTTCCTCTGGGTACTCCGGTTTCCTCCCACAGTCCAAAGACATGCACAGGGTGTATTAGGCTAATTGGCCACTCTAAATTGGCCATAGGTGTAAATGTGAGTGTGAATGGTTGTCTGTCTCTGTGTGTTGCCCTGCGATGGATTGGTGACCTGTCCAGGATGTACCCCACCTCTCGCCTGAAGTCAGCTGGGATTGGCTCCAGCTTCCCCCCGCGACCCTGAACAGGATTACGTGTTAGAAGATGAGTGAGTGAGTTTGGTGTTAGACAGCTCTCTCCAACACTAAACTAAAGGAATATCTTTTGAAAGGATGTTCATCCCTCCAATACACTCCTCGAGACTTGATGCTGTTCTGACAGCTTGTGGTAGCCCAACACCTTACCAAGACATAGGCAGCATTAATAAATATTTAGCAATGGGCAATGAACTATACAGTCTAGTAAGAGTAACACACACGCACATGCACACACAGGAAGACAGTTTCATTTTTAGTTGACATTGTGGTGCATGCATATTCTTTATTCGTCTTCTTCCGCTTAATCCTGTTCGGGGTCGCGGGGGGAAGCTGGCGCCAATCCCAGCTGACATCGGGTGAGAG
>JAQLOM010000017.1:6813555-6823959 GCA_030068315.1 Chrysichthys thysi
TTCTCTTATTTAAAAACACGTAACAAAAGAAATCGGTGTGTTTTGTTGGGGGTTTGGAACGAATTATTAGTAATTCCGTTCATTTTAATGGAGAAATCCGATTTGTCTTACGACACTTTTGACATACGACCTTGCTCCTGGAACGAATTAACGTCGTATGTCAAGGAACCGCTGTAATTGGTTAATCCATCTGTGTCCTTGGAAACCCCACTTCCAGTCTTGATCTTAAACCATTATGTGTGCGTGTGCGCATGTGTGTGTGCGTGTGAGAAAGCGTTTGTGGGAAAGCACTCCAAGCACAAGGACCTCGTAGAAAAGGGGATTTTAATGAGCTTGGCTCGCTTATGCTCAGAGACAGGCGAGGATCACAGAGGATTCAGGTGTCCATCCGACTGCCTGGTGGTGTGAGCAAAGACCTGAAAGACTCTCTGCTTGCAGGCACACATTAACAGAGGGGTATTTTTTTTTTATTTATTTATTTTTTTTACATTATACAGTGAGCTTGAATGTGGGATAATTGCTAAAGAGCATGCCATCTAACTACAGCTTTCGGCATTTATACTTTTTCTGAATGCTAATTAATTATGACTTCGAGTCTCAACTAAAGCATAAACCCATTCAGGTTAATGAGCATCGGATTCTGGTTGCATAATGCAAAACGGGTTCTTCTGAGATGTCTATTCACCGTGTTTGAAATGTCTCCCAACTGCTTTTTGAAAATAAGACTTTCATGGTCCGCCTACACAAAAAAAAAACTGTGATTAAATTAACAGGGGATAAAGTAATAAGCAATGCTGGACTAAACAGCAATGTTCCTGAGCAGTGTGTGTGTGTGTGTGTGTGTGGTTGTTTTGTTGGGTGATCAAATTCTCTAAAGCTTGTGTAATTGCATCACCCTCTGTTCCTGCAAATCCAATTAAGAGGAAAAGGTGGCATGTAAAGAGCAACAATGGGAACTCAAACAGCCCCAGCCAGCGGGGCGCGCATGTGGGTAACCACAAGGATACAAATGTCTGTCTGTTTTGACCTTGGGGGGACATGTGGCTGGTATCCACAAGGAAAAATGCTTTTGCTAGAAAAGCAGAGCTTGAACAGAATTCTATCATTTAGTGTTACATCTCGAAAATCCTTTTTAAATATATAAATACATCGGAAAAAAGTGGGCAAGAGTTAATTATAGTGCAGGGTGGGCCGTCTGTCGCCCAGACGTGAACGGGTACCACTTTCAACATCTGTTGTGACTTTTGTTTAAATGAATAAAAACAATTTATTTGCTCGTTAATCTTATTTTTCTATTGCTGGATCCAGGCTAATTTTTTCGTGGCACACCCTGTACAAAAAAAAAAAAACACACACAAACCATTACTGGAAATTACAAATCTTTATTAGAATTAAATCCCTTTGCTAGCTGATTGATTTTTATATGCAGAAAAAGACCTGGTGTAATTTAGAGTAATCTGGAGTTTTGGTTCCCAACCCGACAGACACTACAGACCCTTAGTGGTCTTTCACAGAATTAAGGCAACAGTAAAAATGCATATGGTAAGAAGTTAAAGGAGTCTGAAGCCATAAGGAAAAACGATTCTCTGGTCTGATGAGACATTAATAATACTTTTTGGGCTGAACGCCAAGAGACACACAGGTACTGCTCATCAACTAGCTAATTCCATCCCTACAGTGAAGCATGGTGGTGGCAGCATCATGCTATGGAGGTGCTTCTCAATGGTAGGGACAAGAAGAATGGACAGAATTGAGGATGAAGGATGAATGAGGCTGAATATATATATACTGTAGTTCCTTGAAGAAAACTTGCTCTAGAGCAGGGGTCCCCAACCACCGGGCCGCGGCCGGAAAAAAATAATAACCTTCCTGAAATTTTTAGTTATTTTATTTTCATTAGTTTCCTGGGTATCTTATTTTGAAAAATTCCACTCCCCTCGCTCTACTGCACATGACTCAGAGAACGTAGCGCATTAGCTGCTGCTGCCGGGGAGGAAGCCCCGCCCTCTTCCACCGTGAGTACTAAATGTTCCAGCGACGCTATTTTACACCGCTTATACTGAACAACAAAGCCACATGGGCTGGGGGTGGGGGAGGAAACGTTCTCCTTTTCAATAAATACAAGCTAACTTTCATCAAGTATGCATCATAAAGTACAAGCTAACTTTCGCAAAAACACCCTACATGAAACTGGTACCTGGTACAAAAAAGGTTGGGGACCACGGCTCTAGAGCACACACAACCCCAGACTGGGGTGAAGGCCAAGGTTTTAGAAGCACCAACCCGAAGCATACAGACAAACAATGCTGGCGTGGCTCTAAGACAAGTCTCTGAATGTCTTTGAGTGACCCAACTAAAGACCTGACTTGAACCTCAGAGAACATCTGTGGAGAGAACTGAATATGACAGTCTTTCCCCATCCAGTCTGACTGAGCTTGAGAGGATCTGCCAAGAGGAATGGGAGAAACTGCCCAAATGGAGACCTACTCAAGAAAACGCCGAGTTTGTAAGTGGTCTTAACACTTACATAAATAAGAGAATTCGGTTTGTATTTTTTAATTTGTAAATACCTGTGTTGGCTCTGTCATTATGGATTATTCTGTGTGGATTGATGGACAATAAATGTCTGTTTAATCCACCTTAAATGCAATCTCCATGGCAGTCAAGTGTGCAAAGTCTGTAGGGATCTGAATACTTTCCAAACCCACTGTAGATGCAATTTACCGACGAATGAATGAACTAAGGCCAGAGTTATGTTTACTTTATAATAGCTGATGCTAACCGTGGAAAAATATCAACGTGAAATATTACTGCTAAAGGTCACTAATAAAATCTTTTTTAGGTTCTACATAACGAAACCTCAAAAATCATGTAAAGCCGTGTTTGTAACAAACAAGTCGAAGCATGAGTGCGCCATGGTTGAATTGTATGGAAAAATGTAAATATTGGACTAAATAAAATGTAAGAAAAGGTCAGAGTGGCGTACCAGGTGAGCTTGAAAAACAAACTGCAACTGGCTATTTTCATGGGACAAAAAGGATTGTGCTGATATCACCTTTTTTTTTTTTTTTTTTTTTTTTTTTTAAAGATCACAATATTGCACTGTAAAAGAATTGTACTACAATATTACATTTAATTATAAATGACTTCATTTATATTAAACTTCTATGGAAATAAGTACATGGACATATTCCTCTGAGCCTGGGCTGCATTTCAAAATCAGTATACCATCACAAGTAGAGCGCTGTGACATTTACATACTTTGGCCTGAATGTAATGGAAATCTGTGAATAATCTTTCAATCGGTTTGAGCACGTTGAGACATGCAGCCTAACTAATGATTCACACGTACCTAATGTCAAGTATATTACCCAATAAACCGGAAGCTACCTGCAAAAAAAAAAAAGAAAAGAAAAAACTTTTTTAAAGAAAACAATTACACCAGAGTCAAAACACCAGCTTCTAATTCACACTTCTTTGCATCCCATTCCTGCCAACCGAAGCAGGCCAGTTCCAGTAGATCGACCATGATGTACTTTAATAGCCCATTTCTAATTGCCTAATTAAATCTGGTGCACGATGCCGGAGTTACACACTGCAGACCTCCGGCATGGACTTTAACAAGAGCCGAGACCTACGCTAGGTTCTGGTATGAAGAAATAATCCTATAATGCCATTCATGGGCTTCTAGGCATGGGGAAACTTCCAGACCTAATAAACCATCACTGAGATTTCAAACCCCGTGCGTACACGGCAATGACATTTCGTATCATACTTCAATTTCTACAAATATTAATAAAACCAGAGAGAGTCTATAAACAACCGCTTCCACTCTGGCTTAATTTAAAAAAAAAAAAAAAAAAGCCTGCTACAGAACCCTTCTGAATGAAATTAGTATTGATTTAGTGAGACTGTATTTTATTGGCAGTGCACTAAGAAATACCAGGCTTAAAAGCTTTTTTTTTTTTTTTTTTTTGGTTTCCATGTGTAGTCAGAGTCGAGCAGCGATAAGAACTGGGCCGTTTCAGAAATGGCAGTGTTGAACGTCTCAAATCTAATTAGTCTTATTAGAGTGATCAAGATTATCTTATAGGTCTAGTGTAGATGGTCCAATAAAATAAAATACAACTGATTAAATTTCTCAATCAAGAAGCTGTAAATTAAAAAAAAAAAGCAAAGAAAGTCATGGTTTACCTTACTAAACATTTAATAATAATAATAATAATAATAATAATAATAAGTCTCAATTCATTTACACCCAATCAATTCTTCGATTTTTAAATGCTAGCGGACTTAAAATGAGGTGATTTAAAGAGTTCTGCGGTTAACCCATCCAGCCTTAACCCTGTAGCACTCCTAGGGTCATATTTAACCCTAACTTGTATTTCATCCTCATATTCAACCCACTCATTAGTTGGTGGACCATTTCATAACATGGAGTAAGCAAGGGTTCATTAAAAAAAAAACCACACACACCAGTTTTTGGGTTCACTGATTCAATATCATCATTTTTTGCCACCGGGGATATTACCCTATTATGATAAGGTGGTCAGGGTTTGCAGGGTGAATAAAAATAAGAAGTGGCCACAATTCATTAAAACATGAAAACATTTCTTTATTTGTCACCAGGCCATAATGAGGAGCTTATTAGTTTGTGGGAATAAGAATGATGGCATGGCAACAACGTATTAATGCAAGGAAATGACAATCACATCATGGCCTTGGGTTAGAAAGGTGGGGAAGATGGATAACCAGGGTATACTCGCACTAGGCGCGTGCCTGAGTACAACTTTCCCTCCTCCCCACTGCCCCGCTGGCCTGCGCTCACACTGTTCCAGGCTCAAGTACACTTACATCATCACAAAGCAACATGGTGTGTTGAAGAAAAGCGCTCTTGCAGAGCACGATGGGGACTGTGGCTTAATAGGAGTAGTTTTGGGTGTGTGGCGATACAGAGCCATCTCACGAATCACAAATACAGGTTTATCAAAGCAACGCTGCAATTTTCAAAAAATCTGGATTTTTACAGAAGCAGCTGATGTTGAAGAAATTTGCAGCTTTACTTGATGACTACAGTTCGTGTTCATCGCACACTAAGGTGAGAACAAGACCTGTTATTAATCCTAATATCCTCAAATGAATTGAAAAGTGCACGTGACGGAATTCGAGTTCGGTGCCCAGGTGCAGGAGTGAGGGATCACACGGACACGTCTTGTAGACACGCCCAACGAATTACACTTTAGCGAGCCTACAGTACTGGGCAGACATCTTGAGTCAAACCTCTTTTCTTCATATTTTGCTTCCAAAGAACCAGACTTTCTTGTATGTTTGTTTTTAAATATAGTCTTGAACAGTTCTCCAAGCTTCCTGCATACCTCAGTAGAACAAAAACCCACAATGGAATATTAGTAGTCATGGATTGACCTTCCCAAACCCCGGATCTCAACATTATTGAAACAGTGTGCGATCACCATGACGGAGAACGGAACAAAAGGCAGCCAACGTCCAGAGAGGAGCTTTGGAATGTCCTTCAAGAAGCCTGGAGTGCAGAATTCACAAGAAATCTTGCCTAAGAGAGTTCAGGCTGTGTTGAAGAACAACACTGGTCATGCCAAATATTGACTTTAAAGAATTATACCAGCTCTCTGTGAGAGAATAAACGAGGGGTGACTCAAGACTTTGGCACAGAACTGCACCTCTTCCAAGTGGAAGGGGTGACCCATGCACGAGGACGGCACACCGCGATCACACTAGACAACTAGTCATTGAAGCAGACTTGGGGGTCAGACGTGATCGGGTATGGTACAGATCACCTAGTGTGAGAACGCCCTTAGTTGTGGCCACAGCTTAATAAGATGTAAAGTCAAAGAGAAGTCTTCTTATTTTGGATTTTTTCTTTTTGTTTAATTGGTGCTATATTCTTTTCTATTTAAACCAACAGGCTAAGTATATAAACGGACACGGCATATTATGGTTCATGCTATTCAATGTTATTAAAGTAGGATAACATCAACATGTTGCGATGTATGCACCTGTACTTGTAAAGAGACCGCTACGTGATGTAAAGATGTCTTCCAGAGTAGGACTGGGCGATATATTGAAAAATTCTCATCATTGCGATATTGCCATTCATTTCGTCAGCTGGCCGAATATGGCGAATCACCGGAAAAGCCATTTCAGAGCTTAACCAAGCTTTGCAAAATGATCATTCTGGCATCTTTAAGCTCTGCAGACACGCGTCATGTTACCAAAGTCTCTCCAAACATGAGCTGATAACGGGAAGGAATGAAATCTGCTCGATATTTATGGACAGATTCCTTCACCCCTCTGTAAACTTTCCGTCTCTGAAACCGAGTGGCATCCTTCTGTCAATAAACTGAAATAAAGCTTTTCTGATCAGCCTGTAGGAAAACTTCGCCATCTGCGGTGCAGAATCCTTGCTGGGGACAGCTTGCTGCTGCATCTGCAGGTCCGCGTCGAAGTTTACAGACGAGAGCCAAAGCGGCAAGGCTTTCCTGGAGGAAAATGTTTGTTGTTTGTTCAAACCGCCTCGCTAAATGTGTTTGCAGGGGGTTCACCATCTGCACCGAACTGAATTATGTTCAAGATCGAGGGCTTCGTGGCTGTTTGTTTCCAAATGCCACACTCTGAAGATCAGCTTAATTAGCCAGTGAAAAACCTTATGCTCGTCAGAGCTTCCTCCACGTCATCTAGCCTTCACGCATACTGCAGAGGTGGCTGTAAAGGATCATAACGGTAATCTCACCATCGACTTTGTGCTACTGGAAGTTAGGGAGTATAAATGGCCGTGACACAGCAGTAAAAACCTCGCAGAAAAGGCTCTGAAGTAATGAAGGCTCACTTTTCGATCTTGCCATTACATGTACAGAATTGACAGTAAGTGGGAGTGAGTGGGCTCCCAATGAGAGGCTTGAGTTTCTCAATCACGCACAACTCGCTACTCTGGGACTGAGTCAGCCCATTAAAGGCAAAATCCGCCCGGATCGACTTACATATTAATCTTTATAATCAACATGCTCTTCACTGACGTCCAAGATTCTGTTTACAATGAAATCCCGAATTCACTTTTGTTTTCTTTTTCCTTTGATTAACGGATTTCTACTCCGCCCACAATGCCATTCGACTTCCCGCATTTATGCCGCACTCACTTAAAACCTGTAACTCAGTACTACCCACCTCCAAACCAAAGAAAACGCCCCCTCGACTTGGAATTCCTTCTTGGACAGTCAAGAAGGTCTCCTCAACCCCAAGTTCAGCGAGCGACGTCAATTCAACACGGCTGCTCACAGCCATAGGACTTCTTTATTTTAAATGAGTTCAGATCCAGCAACATATAGATATATTCACCTTTTAAATGTGTAAATCTCATGGACTATACAGATTTGAAAAAAAAAAAAAGATGTAATTCAGTGCTCCAGCTTCCCACTTCCAAGTAAATCCAAACACGCCATTACCCTTTGCTTCAACTCTCCTTAGAGAGCACTTCAGGACTCTTTAATCCTTTAGTTTGTCCAACTCTCACACCTCCGTGTGCTCTATATACTCTTGGACATCTATGTAGATCAGCTTCTAAACCTTCAACTTAGATGCTAATGTCACTGTTAACATCACTAACCATGCTAACTAGCCATGCCGAGGCCCTGCTGAAACTCGGCGTCATATTAGATCTCCGAGTCCAGGATTCGCGGTCTCCACTAATTCCATGTTGGAGTTCTCATTAACATGATCTTGAACATCGCTGGAAAATGGTGAGTGAGAAAAGAAGCTCTTGCTCGTTTTTTTTTTTTTAATGGAGCCAACAGTGACACCTGACCTTTATCCCCAATGTTTGAGACTGCTGAAAATGTTCTCCTATTAAATGCCATCGTAATCGCACCAATAACGTCCCCCTGTGATGTCAGCATGGCACACCACGGCACCGTAATCACTAAGCACGGCACAATATTTCAACAGCATCATATTAATGGCGTTTCAAAGTGGAGGCTTTAGATTGTCATAGAGGCTTTATAGGTGAAATCAGAGACGGGTACAGAAGTATCAAAGTCTCCACCGAATTTACAGGAACTCGTTTCACACCTCAAATACTTTCTTTATTTCTGTAACTGAGACAATGAGGATGAGAGACCAAATCGGTTCTTGACAGACAGTTTCGCAAGAGTAGATAAGAAGTAACAACTCGGGATCATCGAGAGACCCTGTTTTGGCCGGCTCTTCTCCGGTGACAGATTTGCAGACTGGGCATTCGGGCCGAGACTCATGCAAGAGCCATCTGTCACTCGATTTCTGTCACCTGTTAGAGAAAATATCAGCAACAATGAATAAATAAGGAAATAAATAAATAAATATGCAGCAGGGGATTTATTAAAATGTGCTCTGAATTTCTAAATCGCAGCGCGCAGCCGCTAAATGTCTTGCAAAGCTGCAATATCCGCCGCAAAAGGAGCGTGGAGCCATGCCAAATGAAATTAAACCGTGCCGATCCAGACATTTGTCAAACTGGCTGCGAAAAGCAAGTTAAGCTTTGAACTGAAGACATTTAAGCTTTTTCCTCTCTCTGCACAGGCTCGGAAACAGATAACACATTCACTAGGGACTTGCTGAGGATTTCCAGCTTGGATTGGTACTCTGTCCCTGACGTACACAACCCCTTTTTTCGTCAAATATCTCGTGCTTAGGTCTGAGCACATCTCTGGCAACGAAAGCCCTTTAGGGGAGTTCCAAGCCCCATCTTGTTCGACAGTGTTCACACACAATAAAAGTCCAAAGTTTGCGATTACTAAACTGGTTGATGTTTACTTGACACGTAAAAGTACTACAACCATTTTTATCTGTTTGAAATCTACTATAAACTGATCCAAATCCATCTCTATGCAATCTGGATTATTTTCTATTATTTCCTGCATTCCTTAATCCAAATAGTAACACACAGTACTCCTAACACAGTGTTGACGCCTTTAATACAGCCCTGCAGACCGGTCAGACTGCCCATCGCTGAAAACGCCTACAATGGGCAAGTGAGCATCAGAAATGATGAAACCCTGGCGCAATGGAAGAAAGTGTCCTGGTTTGCTGGATAACGTTTTCTTTTACATCATGTGGACGGCTGGATGCACGTGCGTCACTTACCACGGGAAGAGATGGCACCAGGATGCACTATAGGAACAAAACAAGCCGATAGATGAAGTGTGATGCTCCGGATAATGTTCTGCTGGGAAACTCTGGGTCCTGGCATTCGTGTGGATGCTAATTTGTCATGTACCACCTACCTGAAAATTGTTGCAGGCCAAGTACACCCCTTCATGGCAACAGTATTCCCGAACGACAGTGGGTATTGTCTTTAAATGCACCCTGGCACATTGTAAAAATTCAGAAATGGTGCAGGAAAGGTTTGAGGAGCATGGCGAAGAGCTGGAGGTGTTGATTTGGCCTTCAAATTCCCTAGATCTTAGTCCAACAGAGTATCTGCGGGTTGTGCTGGACAAACAAGTACCGATCCATGGAAGCCCTACCTTGCAACTTACAGGACATTAAGGATCTGTTGCCAGATCTGGATCTTGGTGTCGGATACCACAGTACACCTTCAGCCTTGTGGGGTCTATGCCTCGACAGCTCAGCGCTGGTAGCACAAGGGTTAAAGCGCGACCTACACATTATAATGTCACAGCCGAGCCGTAGAATATATATTTGGACATTTATATTTATATATATATATATATATATATATATATACACACACCTCTCTTATATTTCTACTAGCATTAATGTATACTTGCTTTAATGAAAAATGACACCAATAAGCAGTCCATAATGGACTCTGATTCTCACTGTATTCATTGTTAAGGTCTATCTCCATCTCAGACAGCTCTGCCTGCTTTCATAGAATGCATTAATTACGGGAAAAGCCGAGCACGCAGGACAATTTAATTTTTATTCATAAGCTATTAGACGCTCTCCTAATGGGTTTTGACGGGAGGAGCTGAAAGTGGCACCCAAAGTGGCACAATTGTGAGCCATTAATCAAAATACACGCATATCATTTTGGTTGAGGCACAAACAAAAGTACATTTGTTTTCTTTCCGATAATCTCTCCCTAACACTGTTCCAAGTTTCTTCTAGTGTTTCCTCCAGGCGTACTAGGAAAAGCATGTAGCTATCCAGCAACTTAATCATAGCATGACATTCTCTGTGTGAGGAAATCATACTTATCTAGCAAGGTTTTAGGTAGCTTGAAAACAACCTGACAACCTGACATGAGGCTTGCTCATGAGGGATAGGCATATATCTATCTATCTATATATATACATACATACACTCACCTAAAGGATTATTAGGAACACCATACTAATATGGTGTTTGACCCCCTTTCGCCTTCAGAACTGCCTT
>JAQLOM010000017.1:6860981-6870990 GCA_030068315.1 Chrysichthys thysi
CACACACACACACACACACATATATATATATATATATATATATGCATGCACACATACATAGACAGTATATATATGCGCTAATAAACACAGTTTTTCTGTAGGTTTTAATTTAGGCTGCTGATTTGTACTACGTGTGCTGAAAATCTGTGTGTGTGTGTGTACCGCAATAATGCGATCACGAGGCTGGTCAGTGTTTGAGAGCTAGGTTATCCCCGTATCACAGTGAGGCCGAGGTGAGTAAATATTTACCGCTGTGAGGCAGGACACTTGACGGGAAGGTTCCCAGGACCGCGGGAGCTTAAACAACTTTAGCACACAGGGAACTCCCTGCTTATAAACAGACAGCAAGACCTACAGTACATACACACACACACCCCTTGGGGCATTACGGCAAGCAGACGGCATTCCCTCGTGCATGAATAAGCACAATGCATGAACACACCTGCATCGCACGCAGACACGCATGCACGCACACGCACGCACTCCCCTTTTTTCCAAAACAGCAAATAAAGAAAGGCAGCAAGCTGGAAAGGCTACTCTGAAGTGAGCATTCATCCAGCTGGAAACAGTGACAAGGAACAAAGTGACTGAACAAAAACAAGAAGAATTTTAAAAAAAATTCAATCGCTGTTTTCCGATTGAAATACTAAAGGTCACATGAGTTGGGAGTGACACGAGGGTGGATGTGGGGGCCTGATAAATGAGGGAAAAGGGAGGGGTGAAGGAAAGAAAACAAGGCCTTCATTCTCAGAAGCTTTCCTCAATTCGGTCTTTCAGCTTTATTTAAAAAAAATAAATAAATATAAAAAAATTCTAAAAAAAAAAAAAAAAAAGAATGAAAAAGTGTGTTTATGAGCACAAGTGTGCTTTGGGTCTCTTAGGGTTGATGGGGGGGAGGGGGGGGGGTTGGGCAAGCAAACAAACAAAACAAAAAAACACTTATCAACACATGTGAATTCATGCATTCTCAGTGAGAATCCATAACTATTTATTTCATCCTTACTTGTCACTACTGAGGTGCAACAGTACAACTTTTCCAGTCATGAACTGTTCGTGTTAAATTGCAGAGTCACAAGCGGAAACCCTACATTCATTTCATGTCCTTAACACGCATGATCGACACGTTACGTAATCATTCTCGCTTGACTGGAAGCTCTATTGATCTGGGGTTACTGGTTGTGAGGCAGGTGGAGAGAGTTTGAGTTTGCAAATTGCACATAATGCAATCCTTCTTCGAGCTTCGATCCAAAGACCGATCGTTTCTCCTTGAAAGAGACGCGAGCGATACCGGAGTAATGCCCTGCATGTGCTTTATTACCCGATTATTAGCTGCCTCAAAGTGGGCTGTTTACACTAAAAGAATCAGATGTTAGAAGCACAGTGCATCACATGTGTGTTAATATTAGAGGAGAAAAATCGTTTATCTTGAAGGGTACGCAGTCTGCCGTCATGTAGCACAAAGCGCTAATCACTGCTCACGTGTTTACTGATGATCACCGTGTCCAGGGTTCATGTTGAGAGTTAAAAGTATTGTGTGTCAGTGGGTGCAACGAGAGAAAGTTCCCGGTGTTTAATCATAAGAATAGTGTACAGCACCAAACGCTCCGGGTCATCCTCGAGATTATAACTTTTGTTTAGCGTGTGTTTTAATAAATATCCACTGGCTCACTCAAACACTCCCAAGCTAAACTGATTTTGCTTGCTGTCTTTGGGCAAGATGGATCATTTTGGGGGCCTGGCAGCAACTCCAAAGTTTGGGACCGATTTAGCTTTCGAGTCCTGGAAGCAGGGAATCGACTCATTTGGGATGGGAACCGGGAGCAGGATGGCACCTTCTGGACACACAACGCAAATAATAAACATCACCTTCCTCAAACGACTCATCAAAAACAAAATTCATTGCCAACTATTTTTATTCCTAGATTGTGTTTGTTGATTAATTGTTGCAGCCTTAGTCTCATCCAAGTTGATTTTCCTTCATGAACACAGAATACACACAAGTGTCGACCCTGAACACTGTTAGTGTTGCATCATCCAGGTGCACGCACAGCGTCTTGCCGACGCTGGCAGTGCGTCAAAGCCCAGGCAGTCGGGTTGGGAGTTTCCAGGCCTGTAAGTGCTCCAAAAATAACACGAGTGTTGATAGAAACACAACTGAGAGCAGGGGGGAGAGGTCTTAGGGGTGGAATGTCAAACCAACTAATACAGCAGCTTGGCCGGCATGGATACATGTATTCATATGAAGGTGAAATTAGGCAAGGACAGTGAGAAAGAATCGGGTATAAAAATAGAACGTTACCAAATGAAAATTATTTTCACACTTCGAAACCTGGAGTACTGCGTTTTCACAATACAGTGGACCCTCGGCTCGCGAACGCATCGGATGGCGAACAAATCGACATGCAAAGATACTTCCCGAACAGATTTTGTACCAACCGACGAACAAAGCCTCGACTGACGTACGCATACGGCCAACCCACACTTTGCGGCACAAACATTCAGTTTCGTTCGAGCACTCGTGGTGCGAACATGTCCAAGCCTTCATTCTGGGTCCCAAGAAAGAGAAAAGTGGAAATGGTAGTGAGAGTAAGAAGCCTAAGCCTATAACAGTTGAAATGAAAAAAAGAAATCACCAAACATGAGAACCACCACCATATCCCTCCTACAGCAACTACGTATCCACCGCAAAGGTAACGTGCATTAAAATCATATGTTTATTTCATTTATTTTTCTATAATTAAGGTGATTTTAATTATATTCTATGTTTTACTGCCACCCATAAACCCATAATACACTTTAAAAACATGTTTTGAAGGCTGAAACACATTAATTGCATTTACATTCATTTCAGTGGGAAACACTGATTTGGGTTGCGAACAAATGGGTTCACGAACAGAGTCTCGGAACGGATCAAGTTTGTGAGCTGAGGGTCCGCCGTACTTTGTACACCGCTTTGAAGTGTATTCTATCTGCTTAAAGAAAAACACATGCTGCACCACGCATACAAAGGCTTCATGTAGTTTAGTTTTATTTTAATCCCTGTAGTTCGAGCTACATTGTTTTCTGAGCTGAGCACACTTTTTTTTGCCCCCAAAGCAGACTACTGACTCTGTGCTTGTTCGACCTTTAACCTTAGAATGAAGTCTTAACTCACCCTACACACAGACATCTGATTGGTCGTCAGTGTTCCAGTCTTGTCAGAGCAGATGACCGAGGTGCAGCCCAGCGTCTCCACAGAGGGCAGCGAGCGCACGATGGCATTCTTCTTGGCCATGCGGCGTGTGCCCAGAGCCAGGCAGGTGGTGATGACGGCGGGAAGACCCTCAGGGATGGCCGCCACGGCCAGGGCGACGGCGATCTTGAAGTAGTAGATGGCGCCGCGGAACCAGGAGCCGCCGTGCACGGGGTCACTGAAGTGCCCGATGTTGATGAGCCAAACTGCGATGCAGATGAGGGAGATGACTTTGGAGAGCTGCTGGCCGAACTCATCCAGCTTCTGCTGCAGCGGTGTCTTCTCTTGCTCCGTGCTCGCCATCTGGTTACGGATCTTGCCGATCTCAGTGGAGACGCCGGTGCACACCACTACGCCGATGGCTCGGCCTGAAGCGATATTAGTGCCCTAAAAGAGAACACACGCAGATGTACAGAAATGTGCAGACGGCTTAAAAGACTCTGAAGCGATTCTTTTTTTTTCTCCCCCCAACTCTACGCACCCAGACCCACTCGTACGGCTCGAAAACATAAAAACAGCTTTTTCAACCACACACGGTCTTTATAGGTTGGGAGAAAAACGGCAGCCATTTCAAACATTTCATACACTTATTTCAACTTAACGCAGCTTGGAAACTTCATTGGCCGTAATGTCGTTAGACATCTTTTCCCCAGTGGACTGCATTTATAAAAGGGATGATGTGTTGGAAAATACATAAAAGCCTACTCTAAAAAGCATATACCACAAGTGCAATTTGCTAAACTAAACAGAGGCGTACTCAACGTGAATCTGCGGCTCCGAGTGATTAAAGTGCTTCAAAAGGTGTGCCCTCGACTATAAATAATCCAAATAGAATGCAAGTCAACTGAGAATGGAAAAACGTGCTCCTGGGTCAAGCCTTTGACAGGACAGGCATAGCGGGAGCAAGGAGGAATACTTAAGTCTTGTATTTATATGACATCCTAATGCTTTTTTTTTTTTTTTTTCGCAAACAGAAATGAGATGGAAAAAAGGGGGGAAAGATGGAAAGAGAAAGAGAGCAACTATTATGAAATACAGTTGTATTATGCAAGGCATGGGAGTTTTATGGGGGGGAAAAAAGGTTCAAATCTTAAATCTGACTTAAAACTGAAAACTGCATGCAGGAAAAAAAACAATCTTTTTTTAATTCAAAGAATTGCTAAATAGAAACTGCAAGAAAACCAGTAAATAGGTCAAGGACATAGTAATGCTGCACGCTTAAAAATCTGGAGCGTTTGCATGATTTGCGCGCACACACACACACACACGTACACGTTCAAACACGCACATCATGGCGTGCATGCGCATGCAACAGGAAGGAAGTGCTTACAGAAAACAACATGTTCTTCTTATCTTGATTAACTGCTCGTGGATCAGGCACTGGGTCAGTGTGCTTGATAACGGATACCGACTCGCCTGTTAAAACACACACACACACACGCACGCACGCACACACGCACGCACACACACACAGAAAATTGGAGCAGTTCCTCTACAGATGCAGAACAAACCAAATAACAAAAATGTCAACCAGTTCACATACAAGAGGCAGCGTTATCCTTTTTCTAGCACAGTACCTGTGAGGATAGACTGGTCAACTCGGAGCGTAGTGGATTTTATAGAGATTATCCGGATATCAGCGGGAACCTTGTCGCCAACTGGAAAAAAAATACATACGTACATACACACATCAGAGGGAAGAGCCTTCTTGGGACTTACTATTCTGTCCACAAAAAAAAAAATATATATCAGAGCTGCTTCATTGTTCATATGAAAACAGTAAGGGAAAAAATCCAAGTTGGTGTGACACAAGATACCAAAGTTACTGCAGGATGCTTCATTTACTACAGCAATTTGAAGTTGTACATTCAACAGTTTATAGTTAAGGTTAAAGATGCATTAAGTAAGATTAGTCTTTTTCCCCCCCAAAGGAAAAAAAAAGAAGGTATTTTTAACATGTGAATGATTCTTGAATACGTTCACAAATCTCTGCCCCCAGGATGTACAGTGGCCCATCGTGCAAAGAGTTTCTATAATGATTGACGGGAGGCCCATCCAAGCACAAGCAAGCATTTCAGACAGGAAGTCAGTTTTCTCAGCGACTCAATACACCTTTGATAAGGCCAAGGCTTAATCCAGGTTTTTATTTATTTTATTATGTTCTATATATGTTCCAGGTTATTTTTTAGAGGTAAGCAATGAAAAAAAAACTGACTATTGTATCATGGTATTGTTCTTTTATCAGCTTTTCTTTCCCCTCCCTTTCGGGGGGCGCGGACGGACAGGACGGGACACAGCCACAGCTTGACATTTTATCAAGAAATCCTACTGAGTATTAAAGTCCTGACACTTGAGACTCCCTCCATAAAATCTCCTTACAGAAACCTTCACCATACCAATTGTAGAGTTTTCTTTGTAAAATAACAACTTTTTTTTAATCTGTTTATTATTAGTCTTAGATGACCTGCGTGTCCGCTGTACAAGTTCCTGTGAATGAGTTGCTACCATAGAAATGCTAACTTATTAATATAAGCCTGTGATTTGGATTATGGTGGGAACTACGGTCAGAACTGCTATTATAGAAACACCTTCTGACGAATCAGATACAAAAAATCCACAGGGTATGAAGTATAAAGAGAATTAAATTACAAGGAGAGAGAAGGGATGGTTTTCTGCGACCTTTAGATATAAATGTAATGTTCCCTGGGAACTGATTCAGGAACAGCAAAGCAAAGCAGTGACTTGTGCAAAACAGTCCTGAGACAAAACACCACTCCAGACGTGTAACGAACATGTAGACGCCCCTGGCTGTACGATTCAGAGCGGATATATACTTGGACACTTTATAGGATCAATACAAAGATTGAATGCTGCTTTTGGGGGGTTGGGCTCCAATTTTCAAGTGAGGGGGAAAAAAAAAAAAAAAAAAGAGACAAAAGGTAATCACCATTGCTGTTGTGGAACAGAAAGTCCATATCTTTCTCAAATAGTGGTAGTAAGGAAGGTTTTCCATCAGCTTCAGAAACCATCACCAACCTCCCTGGCCCACAGTACAGTACGTGTGTTGACTAGGGCTAAGTTTACGTATAATTATATGTCGGCAAGAGAAGCCCCATCATCTCAGATCCTGCTTTGGCACCCTTCCGGTAACAAGTTTTCTACATTTAATCCCCCATGCTAAAAGCATCTCAAAATCTGTAAGCAGCAAACTAACCATGGCCTTTTTTTTTTTTTATAAGTCTGACAGTCAGTGTGCTGAAAGCGTTTTTTCTGCTATATTTGGAAACATCTTAATGATGCGTAGCCTTGTGACTAGGCGTGTCAAATGTGCGTTCATTAAGAGCCTTCCGATCTTGTGCGGACGTCAGGTCAGGTCTAACTTGGTTACAGATGCTTCGGTACAAACATAGTGCACTGCATCTTGCGGATGTTTCAATACCTGAACTGAAATATGTAAAGGCACAGACCTGGGCAGGGTTTGTTTTCCCCTCACCATTTTTGGGCAAACTGTGCAAATAAGCAAATGAGATGGATTGAGGAATCATGCATGAGTGATGGAGAGCAGAAAGCTGGAATTCCAGGCAAACTCGGGATCTATGCCTGATGGGGTGGTATTCCTTGTGCTTGGTGGAGGATGGAAGACTCGACTGCTCTTGAAGTAATAGCAAAGTGAGAATTAAACTGCTTGGATGAAAGAATTGACTTGAATGCCAGCTCTTCGCCGAGACACAGCCCAACACGCCTGACTTGACCTCCACTCCCACTCGATACATCTCACTCCTACTTGCAATGCTCCATGTCAAAGACTTGTGTAATGCCACTGTTATACAAACCACCCAGTCTCTTCCAATGGTACCTATTCACCCCGCTCTCTTTTTCTCTGTCCTCACCCACATACGTCCATCGCTCCTCCTCGGTCCTGCTAGAACACGTTCAGGATGCAGTCAGAGGCTGGTCTAGGTGGGTGTAGTGAGCAGAATGGGTGAGATCCCAGGCCTAGTCCAGCCCTCAAATCATTTCCCATATTCTCTTGGTCATCTCAGTCTCTGTAAATATGTCTTCTTCATCTCGCGTTAAGCTATCTTGCTCCATTTTCTTTTTTCGACTGCCCCTGGCCTTCCTCCCACTAGCCTGGCAGCCACCATGAATGGCTTCAGAGCCCATTTAAATGCTAATGTGTCCAACTCTAGTTAGATGACTTTTGCATCAGGTTAGAATAATAGACAGTGTGCCAAGTAAGCCTAGGCTTTATATTACTGGATGTAAAAGATTGTTGCGAAAGCGTGATGTCAAATGCAGAGGCTGAAACGTGCAGATTTCTTGCAAATGATGGAAATGAGATCTAGGAGAAGGAAAGTAGACTCCGTTTATTCATATATATATTCGTATATCCACACCCTCCTCGATAAGCAAATGTGTGCTTTGTGAAATGAAAAGTGTCTCTGTGCTGCATAATGACGTCCAATTTCATTGTGCGCTGACATTTAGACTTACAGAAGAGGAGAACAGACCTTATTTATTAGGTCACTTTCTTTTGTGGTCACCACAAACAAACACTCTTGATTATTTATTCTCTCTTTCTCTCACACGCACAGGTTTGTTTTGTTTTTTTTAAATCAACATCCATCCAGGTTTGGTGGCCAACATGGCTTCAGATTCCTGTTCTTGGTAAACAGGAGCGGTCTTCTGCTGGTGGAGGTAGGTCATCCACGTCGAGATGTGATCTGAGATGCTTTTCTGCTCACCACAGTTGTAAAGTATGGTTATTTTTGGATTACTATAGCCTTCCTGTCAGCTCACACCAGGTTGGCCATTCTCATAGCTGGCACTCGTTAGATGTTTACTGCATCATTCCATGCATGCTCTAATCTATATACAGACAGGTCCACAAGTATTTGGACAATGACAATTTTCAAAGATATTTTATAAAGATAAATAAATAATATTAATATTTAGAAGCAAATCCTTTACAGTGACTGCCTGAAGTCTGGAATGCGGACACCACCCATGGAGTTTCCTCCCTTGAGATGTTTCACCAGGGCTTTGCTGCAGCCACATGCATTTGCTGCATTTATACGGGTAATTCCGCCTTCATGTTTATCTTCAGTAAGTGCAAAAGTATGGATTGAGGTCAGGTGGCTGACTCGCCCATTTAAGGACATTCCACTTCTGTGCCTTAAGAAGCTTTTTGGTTAATTTCACAGTATGTTTTAGGTCATTATCTACCTGTACTGTGAAGTGCCATCTTTTCAGCAGCATTTGACTGAATCTGAGCAGAAAGTATAACTCTATACACTTCAGAATTTATCCTGCTACTTCCATCAGCAGTCACATCAATAAACGCCAGTGACCCAGTACCATTTTTGGGCATACATGCCATAACACTGCCTCCACTACATGACAGACAATGTGGTATGTATCCATACTCTTCTTTTCCCATCATTCTGGTACACGTTAATCTCGGTTTCATCTATCTAAAGAATCTTGTTCCAGACCTAGGATTTCTAGGTCAGACTAATCTGATCTTTCTGCTCCTGAGTGTTACCAGTGGTTTGCATCTTGAGGTAAAGCCTTGGTATTCACATTCATGATGGAGTCTCTTGATTGTAGACATTAATTTTTCACGTAGCTCCTCGAGAGGGTTTGGCTAGTGACTTGGCTAGAGGTCATGAAGCGTTTTTTTTTTTTCCACCGAGGAAAGAAATTTAAGATCATCCACTTTAGTAGTCTTTTGTGGTCTGCCAGGCCTTTTGGTGTTGCTGAGCTCACCAGAGCATGCCATCATTAAAAAAATAAATAAATAAATAAATAAATAAAAATAAATAAATAATTTAAAAAAAAAAAAAAAAAAAAAAAAAAAGTACCAGTTTGCTGATTTGGCTTCTCCTAAAATTTCTGCTCTCTCTTTGATAAGTCTGTTTTGTTTATTCAGTTTAATGGAGGCCTCCTTTATATGCATCAACATGTCTTGTTGCATACAAAGTTTATTAAATGCAACTTCAACACTTAAAATCAACTCCAGACCTTTTATCTGTTAATATCTCATGATTTATCTGTGAAACTGCTAATCAGTCAACTGCCTAATTAAGATTGTGGAATTGGAAGGATCATGTAAATAAATAAATAAATAAATAAATAAATAAATGCTGTAATTGGTAAATACAATATTTCTGTTAAACCCACTGAATTAAAACAAAGTCTACTCTTAAATTTTGATTTCTTCATGTCAAACCTATTGTGGTGGGGTACAGAGGCCACAACCTTATGGACTCATCTGGATGCATGATTATGATGCTACACAAGATCACATTTAATCTGGTCTTATTTATCCCAGCCTTAGCCTGAGGTACTTCTCGCACAAGACACCGAGTATACCATCAACCGATCACAACCTTAGAAATCAGAAAGGCTGGAATCTGACCGTCTATTTAAACTTGTGTACACCTTGATTTTCAATAAGGAAACAGCTGTCTGTTAACATCCACTGTGAAGTCATTTAGTGGGTTTTTTTCTTGAAAAAGTAGGGGCATATCTGTCCAGATATGTGGCTGATTATCTGCACATGTCGGTCAGTAAAATGGCCTCTCTGTATTAAAGTAGGTAGTTTTTGTCAACATACAGTGGTAAAAAGAACCCTTCGGACAAACATTGCCCATGTTGTCCAGAAAATCTGGTACGATTTGACTTTTATAACCATATTCATCTGTACACACACACACACACACACACACACACACACACACACACACACACACACACACACACACACACACACAC
>JAQLOM010000017.1:6901434-6912781 GCA_030068315.1 Chrysichthys thysi
GTGTGTGTGTGTGTGTGTGTGTGTGTGTGTGTGTGTGTGTGTGTGTGTGTGTGTGTGTGTGTGTGTGTGTCTTTACATGCACGCAAGGGCAGAATCTGTTACTGTACCTCCCTGGCACTGGGACTTCTTTTTCCGACGCTAGTTTCCTCTATCTCTTACCGTCGCGCGGCAAAAGTGAAAGCGGGCTCTTAATGGTTTTAAACGGGAGACAGGCTGGCTTAGGAAACGGGCTGAGAGACAAAGAAAGCTTTGGTGGAAAAGAAGGAGGGAGGCAAGGAGGGAGGGAGGAGGGGGGCAAGGAGGGAGAAAGGAGGGCTGAGTGGGGTTTCCCAGCCGTCCCGCGCCAAGGATTCCCTCCGTGTCATCTGGGCCGCGCCGGCCTCGATCTGCCCAGGCGCATTCCAACATACTGACTTCAGCCAGCAAAAACACACACACACACACACACACACACACACAAACTCTCTCCCTCTCCCACCCTCTTGCTCAGGAAAACAAGTGCCAGCCTGTTTACACACCAGCAGGCAAAGGCAAGGGGGGGAAACACTTCCTGGAAACGGTTGCCAACAACACGGCGCTCGGAACGCATGTGTCGAGGAAAGCGGGAGGAAATCTGCTGGGTTTCGAGAGCCAAACGATAATAAATAAATAAATAGATAGATAGATAAATAAATAAGTATGTAAGTAAGTAAGTAAATAAATAAATAGATAAATAAATAAATAAAAAAAGTAGGGATTCTAGGCGCTAAACCAGCGTCCCACTTTTAGAGTTCAGACATCGTCTTCCCACATCTATCGCAGTCATACCCTTCCTCCTACACCGCCGAGCCGACGCACGATACACAATAACGGCGCTACAATGGAAACCCCATTGAAGACTGCCTTACACAAGCCATTGTTTGTGCCGATGCTCGAGCAGAAATACATCAAGTTTTCAAAAACAGTCGCCATGCCAACCTAGCTTGTGGGCACGCTTCCCCTTGGTCGGGAACAGCGCTTGCCTGAAATAAACCTTACGCAGCATGACTACGGACCGCGTCGGACCTGTGTGCTCTTCGTGTACAGCAGCGCTTTGTGAATCACGTACGTTGCATCATTTTAGGCTCCAATAATTGCAGCTGACGACACTCGGCTAAACCCACGGCATCCCAGCGCGTACTCGGCCACGCCAGCCAGATGGCAGGACCTAAAATATCTCCCTTGGCGCCTTAAAGTAACATGGAGCGCACTGGGAACGGTCGCAAGAGTCATGTTCGGGCCAACGTGCGGCAGAAAGCAAGAGTTCGGGAGCCAGCGTGAACATCTGAGCACTTCTCCTATTTCAGCGTGTTCTATGTGAGGAGCTTTCCCAGTACTTAAAGACAGTAAAGTACTTCGTTTTTTGCACGCATCTTTGGGGAAAATAAAGCGGTCAGAGGGTGTACTGAAGGTGCGAATGCAGACGAGGCAAGTTTAGCTTCGGGAACACACGGTCTCCTAAAATCAAGAGGGCCGTGTGGACGTTCATTCATGATCACTTTTATTTATGATTCATGTCCAACACAATTGAGGTGTTCTTGTGGAATCAAGAGGATCATCTCCACGGGGTAACACGAAGTCGTCCACCGTTAAAACTCATTTCTTATAGAACTAATCAGAAGAGTGTAAAGGAGTAAAAAAAAATAAATAAATAAAAAAAAAAAAAAAAAAAAAAAACTAGATCAACAGAAAAACAGAAGAATGGATTGATTTCCGATATAGCACTGGCTAAGAGTTAAAAAACAAAAACAAAACCCTAGGTGTATACAGGGTTTAACAGTAACCACCAGGAGGTTAGATGGGGGAATTCATCCATTCATTTATTAATTTTAGCTGAGATGCAGATGATTGAAATGTCTACCAGCAGGAAAGAAGAAAGATTTGCTTTTGGTTCCTATTGGGGGGGGGGGAACAAAGCTGAACATGAACCCTTTTCTAGTGTCTACACATTAATTAGGGCGGCACTGTGGCCTCACAGCATGAAGGTCCTGGGTTCGATCCTTGGTGTTGACCTGGGTGCCTTTCTGTGTGGAGCTGGCATGTTCGCGGGGGGGAGCTGGAGCCAATCACAGCTGACTTCAGGCGAGAGGCGGGACACACCCTGGGCAGGTCACCAATCCAACGCAGGGCGACACGCAGACACAGACAACCATTCACACCCACATTCACACTTATGGGCAATTTAGAGAAGCCAATTAGCCTAATCCCCTCTGTGCATGCCTTTGTCTTTGGACTGTGGGAGGAAACTGGAGTACCCGGAGGAAACCCACACACACACGGGGAGAACATGCAAACTCCACACAGAAAGGCGCCCAGGTCGACCCTGGGGATCGAACCCAGGACCTTCCTGCTGTAAGGTGACCGTGCTATCCACCACACCACCGTGCCGCCCCCGGTGAGATCCAGGATACACATTTTACAACGATATACACAACTATTTTTTTTGTGGATTCTGACGGTACCATAACCTTAAGCAAAAATATCACTGTTTCACAGTATTACAGCTCCAAAACGTGTTCTTTTGAAATGTCTGGGTTTAGAAAAGGGTTAAATAAATAAATAAATGTAAAAAAAAAAAAACACTTCTTTTCCACTGAATTGGACTATTTTTAAATAACAACATGACATATAGAATATTAAAGTTAATATTACCAGTAAAGTTGTACTGGTTTCAATTCCTTATGAAAATAATAATAATAAAAATAATTGAAATACAACTTAAATAAAGGCAGCCTTATAAGGAGGGGGGATGGATGGATGGATGGCTGGATGGATGGATGGATAGATAGAGTGTGTGAGTGAGTAAAATGCACATGCTTACTCACTTGTACTCCCTCTCCCAAACATATTTTTAAAAAACAGTGTGATTTTGAGCAGATGTACACAGCAGTGGACGACTTAAACAAAAGTATAGGTGTGACATCCGCTAAATTTACTTATAGTACCAGGGTAACGATACGTCCCCCTTTTCGTCCCCTTTTGGAGACATAAAAAACGTGTTGGCGGCGGCATTTTCAATGGATATTCATATTCATCATATTCAATATATTCCATATTGATCTTGTGGGTGTCCGTCTACCCCACGTCGCCATCCTGCCCCAGTGTCTGCTGTGGTCACCATACATTACAGTACTAAAGTAAAAATGCACATGTTGCAGAAAATCTGTGCTTCTCTGCTCTTCTCCACTCTGAACAAACGCTAGGGGAGAAACTAGTTCATGTTAGCTAGTCAATGAGCCGTGCTATCGGCCTCCACGGTAAATCTATAGTATTTAATACATGGGGGGGGGGGTGTCCTCATGTGCAGCACAGAGTAAGGGGGGATTCCTGGACCTTGTTGCAATATCCATATTTTCATGAGTACACTTACAGAGTACACTGTCCGCACTTACTAAGTGACCAGATTTCAGTAGGCAAGTGTTGTTCCAAATCGCCTACTCCATGGTGCACTTACCGGAAATTACGATCACGACTGCCGCCGCGGCACGTCATCCTACCAAAAATCATCCCCGACTTTGAACAGCAAACAGATTTTTAACCCTTCACAGATGACTTTGCTAATGCAGGCTGGGTGGAAAATCCGTTCCGGCAGCCATTTTTCTTTTATTTTTTGAGGCGAGTTGGGTCCGCCTCTTCCGCTACGTAGCTAAGATGGCGGCCATTGAGTGAGAAAAGTGTACATTTGTTCCACACTCCAAGATTTGACCATTATGAGGGCACCATCCGGGTCCTTTCAGTACACTTATTTTCGCTGCAATCGTAATGGGAACGACCTACGTACTCAAACTAAACATAGTAAGTACAGAAAGTATGGCTATTGGAACACAGCATTGGACTTTCTCTCTTCGATGAGTCATAAACAGCTCGTACCAAGGGAACGGCATGATGGAAAATTTTCCTGGTTGTGAAACCGTGACTCCCCCCCAACCTGCGGTACACCCTGAGACTGGAACCCGGCCGGTGCCTGCTGTGAAATTGGTCATCTTTGCAGTATATGTTCGAGATCTTTCAAATCGTTTTTCAAATTCTAAGGATGTGTGTGACATTCAGACAAATGCAGTCCACTTGCCATGCAGAACCAAAAACGCAACTGCAAAAAAAAAAAAAGAAAAAAGAAAAGAAAAGAAATGGAGGGAAAAAAATTTGGCCAATCAGCACCCAGGACGAGCTGCTCAAGAAAAACCTCCCCGTTCTGGTTTGTGCTCATCTTCAAGAGTGTTTTTTCCCCTTTATTTCTTGTTATGATCCCAAATTTTCTCGTGTATTAAGTTTTGCTCCATGTACTAAACTGTTTATTGTATAGCTGCGGCATTTTAATATTTTATATTTATATCTTTTAATCTGTTAATGCATTCTGTACTCATGGGCCGAAAAAAATCTAGTTAAAAGTTCACCGTTTTAAATTTGGGGGCAAGCATTACTTCAACATGTACACTAAAGACATGACCCAGGCGTGATGAGCGTTCCTCTCATGAATGGGAGACTAATGTATATGCACTATATACACATATATGCAAGGGTTTGTTGCTTTGTTTTATTTTACCTAAATACTTCTAAACGTACTTTTGATACCAGACGTACACGCATGTCTTTCAGAATTTAAAGAGGGAAAGGGTTGGAGTTGAGGCAAGGTTAGTGTGAGCGTGTGCTAAAGATAAATCCGGCTCTCATTCAGACAGGCAGGGTCTTCACTAAATCGTGGGTGGAAGGAGGTATGGATAGGAATCAGGAGTGTCCGCTCGAACGACGTCACCTGTCGACTCGAGCGGTCCTTTAAGAAATGGGAGAGGGGCTTGCATTCCTTTCGTCTCACAGGTACGCATTACTGTCTCAGAAAATCTCAGGTTCCTGTACAAATATGCTCTCACTGCGCCAAGGACGCCCTGTTTAACGCTGGAACTTTTCCCAAGGCGCGTTTCCTTTCAAGCTGGATTTCTCCGTAAGGGTAAAAGTCTAGGCATGTTCCTGGGCCGTGTTTTGTTGTCTCCTGACGTCATGCCTGTTCTAATCGGAAAGAAAGAAAGAAAGAAAAAAAAAAAAAAAAAAAAAAAAAAATACACAGAGGGTTCTTCAAAACAAGTTTTGGATGACTGATATTGTGCCATCATGCGGCTTCTGTAGAAGCTGCCGGCATGTACCAGGAAGCACCTGTTCCTCTGCTCTCAGGACATGCCTGTACCTGGCTCGCTCTCCGAGATTAGAGAACAGCTAAAGGGACAGGAACGCGCATGCACGAAGACATGAGGACATGCGTGCAGAGTCTCTGGCACAAAGCCAAGCTACCGTAGCACGTTAGTGTGGATCGCTCTAAAAACGAAACCTCGCGCGGAAAGGGTGCAGGCACATCATATAATGTGGTAAATCCCATGTGGTAGCATATACCCTTTCTCAAAATAACTGAAGATGCTGGGCGGACACTAAACACTCAGGAGAGGCTACAGGAGCGCTCGCTAGACACACCCACCGGAGACAAACTGCAAGCCGCCCAAGCAACTTGTTGCTCTCTGGCATCGACGCAGCTTAAGACTGAGCACTGTGGTGATATAATATCGTGATGAATAACACCCTGATGGGATTTTTTTCTCCTCTTCGTGCATCACAGACATTATAAGCACTCCTGCAACCTCTACACGCAGTGGCATCACACTGGGACACGATAACAAGTGTGTTATTAAACGTTATCATTTTGCTCTCCATCTCCATTTCTTTTGTTTGTTTGTTTTTTCTTTTTAAGTAAGTTGCTGGGGGTGAGGGTGCTGAGTACTGCGAGACCGAGATACATAATCAATCAGGGTAAATTACATAGAGTAAAATCATGTTAGCGAGAACACTGGCTCTCATTCATCACGCGATATAATAGAAGAATCGATCATTTTCCCGACAAGTGAAACTGGCAGGCCATCTTATAGATCAAAAGGAGAGGTGCTCATTCTTTCTCTGCAGAGGGAGCGCACTTCGTCAGCGAGTCATCTCTTCGCCTGGACGACAGGAGAAAGCCCTGACAGGCTGTAAACAACTCGGCGATTTTTCACTGTTTAAAGAATAGAGTATACAACGGGTGGATGCAAGTTTCGAACATCTCCTTCCTAGGTAATAACAGCTTCCTCGTATGCTAAAGCTACTGCACTAATCTGCACAGGGACACCCGCTCGCAAAACGATCCAGAGACCGAAGGGATAATCACAGAGAAGCGGAATTCCCCAGCGGAGATGGATGGATTTATTATGAAAGACATTCAAGAGAATCTGTGTCCGCAAAAATCCAGTTAGTTCAGAAAAACATCCGAATCCTACCACAACTACAGACTACACTGGGAGTGAATCAAATGAAGACCTTAAAAGTGTGAGACGAATTAGATGAATCAGAGTTCAACTGAATCTGGATCCTTATTATGTGCTGGAACACTCGAGTTGAACCCTAACCCTGACCTCTAACCCTAGCTGAACACATGAAAAATGAGGTGCTTTTATGACACTTATGTGCAATAAGCAGCACAAAATCTCATTTGACTTATCCTTCTATAAGGAGACTCACTCAAATGACTCTTTGATTCAAAGCGTATCACTGGTCATTAGACACTGCAGCTTTATACACAGACTACACCGCCATGTTTACATTGCATATTAATTTCAATTTCGCACACCCATTCGATGCAAAAGCAATCCAAACTTAAGCAAATGCATAACTTAAGGCCAGCCATTCAACTGAGCCAAAAGTAATGGCACCCTATAAAAGGCTATAGTAGGCTGAACTGCATTACTGGAAGATTTAGCACACAGGGCACTTAGGATGAGTCATTTCACCGCCGTTTTGTCATTTGGTCATTCAACTCTCGGTACGAGTGGTACAGAGAAAGTACAAGTACAAAGAAAAACGTTTCCAAGTCTGGTGCCGATTTTTTACTTCGGTTCGTCCTGTGAAAACCTTTACACACAGCTTTCCTAAATGCTTCATAAATGAAGCCCACCTCGTCACTGAATTATGCTGCTGTCTAATTTCGCCTTCATTCTTCCATCTTGGAAATCTTCTCTTCACTGTAATATCTCTGTATGAATTTATGTAGCCATGTTAAATCAACACATGATGCGTATCACTAGCTCAAAATCGTCTTCCAGGATCTCAACACGTTATTTCTGCCACATCACACTTCATTACACACAACTTCTGCTATGAAAGTGCGATGCATCACTCACGCACTCTCTCACACACACACACGCGCGCGCGCTTGCGCACACCATGCTGCAGCCTTGCTCGTCCTCGGGTGCAGAAACACACACAGAGTAAGTTAACAGTCTGCCAGGGGGAGGTGTTGATGAATGCCAAGGTGGGAGGTGAGAAGCAGAAATGAGTGACAAGTTACCACACATGCACATCGAAATTAAACCGGGGGGGGGGGCAAAAAGATGAAACGGACAAAAGAAAAACCCAAATATAATCTCGCAAATGCAGCCGGTTCCTCATCTAGCTTTGAGGAGCAGAAAAGAGAGAGAACGATTAGTGCGCTGTTGAACTTGATGTGAAATGAGTTGCAACCGCGAAGGCAACGCGACGCACCACAAGCCTCTGCACAACTTCCGTCTTCCCTCCTCTAACCCTCCTTATCACTGAGCAGCAGCTACGCAGATGCGGTCGCGCGGTTCGCTGCAGAGACGTACCGCTAATAAAGAGGCATGATGGTTAACAGCAGATCTGCAATACGTTGCATGAAAACGACACCAAAATCATGGCAGAATTTACACCAGCATCCTCGATGCACTGCGTTCGGCACGCATCTGTGTCCCAGGAGAAGAACTTCTGCTTCCTCTGACATGATCACTTCACACTGTGCGTCTCAGCAGCACAAGAATAGAGGTGTAAAACATTCTACTTCTGGCCTTTTGCACACGCTTTACTCAGATGGGAGAAGCAGAGAAGGAAGGAGGGATGTCTCAGAAGACATGGGAATGGCATCACGGCTCCGGCTGGGCATTCAGGCCATGCTCGAGGAATTTGGGCGCATTTAAGACGACGATCACAAACAACAAGAGGAGTGAAATTTGCACAGCCGGATGTAGTGCGGTTTCACCCGTTGTGTTGACCGTGATACATAAAGACGGTATAATGGCTTAAAATGTGCATAACAATCTCCGGGATCGTGTTTATTGCAGTTATTGTGTTAGGGGGCCAAGCACCAAAGGTGCGTAGGCACCTGAATGGAACTGTATGTAAATAAATACTTTAACAATAAAGTTTATGGGCAATCTTCAGAACACTTGGCTCATGTTTTATGAAATGTGACACAGGCTCAGCTACCTACACCGCAATTTTGGTGTGCATGTTGCTCACGCTCTCTAGTGGCACCAACAGGTGAATTTGGATACACGTGTGCGGTATCGACTCTCCCAGGCAGCGTCGGAGAACGTTCTCGTACATGTTCATTTCCGCCGTACTGAATTTTTACGGATTTTTCTCCCCCCAAAACATGATTCCTGCGGCTACGTCGATGAACGCTGTCCAACGTGGCATGCTCCATCCGGAACCTGCAAACCAATCTAATGGTGAAGTCACCAAACAGGAAGTGAGGGCATATCTGAGCAATGCCTTTACACACGGTCATCATGCTTTACATACTTCTTACACATATTGTTTAACAACATGAGCTGCTGTTAAACAAGCTCCGGGCTACGACGGAAACAGGAAGTGAGGCAACATCTCAGCGAGAAATTGAGGTTCTGTCTTCAAATGAACACATCTCCTTGCTGATGGTCCTAGAGCCCAATGGCCTTCCTTCTGTGCTTAGGGGTGTGGCCAAACAGTGCATGGCCCCCTTAGTCACTGCTTGCAGCTATAGGACTTACATATTTGATTTGATTTGATAAATATAGGAAGCCCTTGTTCATTCTGAGAAGTGTGCAAGGGTCCTTACGAACTGCCTGGTCAGGGTTCAAATATCATGACCAGGTACTGACAGAAATACACGAGACTGCTAGTTCGAATAACGATGATGCCACAGCCAACAGTGAGTGGGAGCAAGAACAAAATTGGCCGTGCTCTCAGGGGGGAGGGGTGGCATACTTTCTCCTTTATCATTCACAGCGATACTAGCCAATTACGGGTGACTGAGACCTCGTGCATGCGGAAGTGGGAGGATAACTCCTTCCCGTTATGCCATCCCCTGCTGTTGTATGAGCAGCAGTTCAAAAAAGCAATAATAATAATAATAATAATAATAATAATAATAATACTACTACAGTGGACCTTTGGCTCACGAATGCATAAGATGGTGAACAAGTGAACGTACAAACTAAATTCCCGGGCAGATTTTGTACCGACTGACGCACAAAGCATCAACTGACGCACAGACAGACAGTCAGCCCTCGCTTCGCAGCACAAACCCTAAGTTCCGGTCAAGCACACGTGGTGTGAACGTGTTCAACGTATTTTTTCCTTGTGTTTCTCTGCATTTTTGCTCTATAAGCCTTCATTCTGGGTTCCAAGAAAGTGAAAAGTGGAAATGGTAGTGAGAGTAAGAAGCCTAAGCGTATAACAGTTGAAATGAAGAAAGAAATCATCGCAAAACATGAGAACCGCCATCATATCCCTCCGCCACCGTCCACCTACGCCAGCAACTACGTATCCACCGCAAACATAACGTGCATTAAAATCATCCGTTTATTTCACTTAGGTTTATTTTTGTATAATTACGATTATTTTAATTTTATTCTATGTTTTATTGCCACACATGAACCCATAATACACTTTAAAAACATGTTTTGAGGGCTGACACACATTCATTTCAAGTTCGTGAGTTGAGGACGCACTGTGATAGATCTGGATTTCAAAATATTGTGCACATGTGCAGATGAGAACAATTATTTAGGGTTTGTTTTTTTTTGTTTTTTTAAAGCCCAGTTTGTTACACATTTTCCTTTGATGTGGACCATGCGCCACAGGATCGAAAGAAAGAAGAAAGGGATGTGGGGATGGCGAAGCGCTACCTTAGCGGAGGAGTTTATATTAGATATCGGCTCAGGTCGCCATCACGGACCACAGGAGTGAAGAGGTGAAGTGAAGACAGAGGCTTAGCGCCGAGACAGGTAATTCAAGATAACAGCCTGAAGAAGTCAGCCACCTGACCTTTTCCAGAGCTGCGAGACACCCAGTACCCATCTGCTCGGATGGTTTCGGTAACAACGGAGAGTTTTCACTTCCACTGAAGAAAGGAAGCAAAAGACGAAGGCTTATACAGCAATAAGGCTATGGCTGTGGTCGGAAATATCAAACAATATCACCGCTCTGCTTCTGCTTGGGTCTCTGTTCGGAAATAGAGAAGAAAGCATTTCGATTTATTCAATGCAACTTCAAAACGCTATAGATCCTGATCTGGGCCTCGCCTCCTGCTGCACAATCTCACACCTAAGGAACAAAACACTTTGGGACATACCATTATTATTGAAAAGTAAATCAACGACAAGGTGGAGTGGTGGAGTGGGAGGTACCGTTACTGTTTGTTATTTTTCTAGAACAGCATGCTCCGGAGGGTTGTTTTTCAATTGGTACAATTTTAGTCCGGACTGTTAACTTGCTTACAGTTAACGTTGTGGAACGTACATCAAACAAGTCACTTCCTGTTGTCATTAACGTTGCAGCAACTATACACAGACATTCTCTCTCGAGGCCATTATGGCTCTTAAAAATCATCTTCCAGAGAAACCAGAAAGCGGAGGAAATCCATTCCTGTTGCAAACCGACGGACACCCAGCACTCCTTCCGCGAAAAGCTCATTAAAAAGATAAGTTAGTAATAATCTCGTAATAATAAAATGCTTATTATTTCATCGTTAAAAAAAAAATGTCAGAATTAAAAACTTCATCAACCAAAAAACTCAGAGAAGGCTGTCATTTTTTTTTTTTTTTTACTGGTTATAAACCTTAACGTTTGTCTAAAAATAAGCTTTCGTTGCTGAATTGCTAACACGAGCTTGAGCTTTATGTCAGGAAAACGCGTGCGCTTTTCTACGCCCAAACTTTATTTAGAATAGGACGTGAATACGTGGTTAGGGAAACAGCTCAGATCGCTTTACGCTCTGTTCATCAGGTTGGCAAAAGCTGGAGATGCACGGAGACGGAAAATAGACAGATGGATGCCGAGATGAAAAAAGAAAAAAAGATTAATGGTAAACAAAACAGTCCTGCTTTTAATGATGTGTCAGGCTGTTAAAGAGTAATCACTAAAGGGTTTTGGGGCAGAACTGCTTTCCACCCACACACAGTGCCACACAACACACACACACACACACACACACACACACACACACACACACACACACACACACACACACACACACACA
>JAQLOM010000017.1:6925679-6938616 GCA_030068315.1 Chrysichthys thysi
ACACAGAATTAATTGACAATTTTCACCTTATGTTTTAAATAACAGTCATAGGAGGTGGGGTCATTTTGACCCCAGAGTACAAAAGGTGTAAGTCAAACGGGAGGACATTACGAGGGTTAAGTCCATTTCGCAGCAATGCACAGGAATTTGCACTGTTCACTTTTTGCCCACGCGCTTGGAAACACGCCAGAACAGGATCCTTCATGTCCCAAACGAATGTTAACATGATTTTTTTGGGGGAGGGCTGACTTTTGAATTGTTTTTCTTCACTTGAGAAGAAGGATGTCTCCACTCCACAAGTTGTCTTTTGCCCTCTGGGTTATCGCCTGATTTTAAAATTGCCTTTACTTTTTGATTCTCTCTCCTACAATTTGTAATCTTGGCAAATTGGTGTGGCGTAAGAGAAAGAGAAACATTTCGGGACATGCCATCATTGGAAAATAGTTAACTTTTAAGGCGGTAACGGCGTAACTGTTTCCTATAAGAGCATGCTCTGAAGTGGGGTTTTATTCCCTACTTGGTGTCAACATGGCCAGACCCTCCCACAGAATACAAGCGCTCTGAAGTAGCTAAACCGTGAAGTGTACTTGCAGGTATTTGCCACAACAGAATTGAATTTGAAAACCAAGTATACTTGCAATAATTTTCACAAACTTTAATCGAAATTTTAAACTAACCTTCACCTCACAGCTCCAAGGTCCCTGGGTGCATCATGAGCTCGGAGGGTCTCCTCAAGGTTCTCTGGTGCCTTCCCACCTCCCAAAAACATGCCTGTGGTTGGTATGCGTGTCTGAATCTGTGGGTGTATGTCCTCCAACGGGCCGCTGTCACACCCAGGGTTCCCAGGATGGGCTCTGGATCCACCGGGACCCTGATCAGAATCAAGCACTTACTAAAGATGAATGACTGTGTATTCATTAGCATCAAGTGTACACTAAATTCACACTATATTCCTAACAGACTGCAATGAATCAATATCATCTAATCGACCCAATTAGCAGTTTCAAACATCTGTGAATCTGCGAAGAAGCATTCATCTTTGCACAGGAGCTTTGCTCCTCAGAGACTGCAATTTCACTCGGTGTCTAAAGGAATTACCCAGCAGGCGGCGAAACCCTGAAAAATTGACACAATATTATAATGCAGCACCGAGCCACCTTGAAGGGTATCTAATATTCCACTTATCTTTACTCAGCATGAGAGAAAGAATGATGATCTATTACCGTACGGTACAGAAGACCAAAGACGTCTCCCGTCATTCGTTCATTCTTAGACGGCGGTTGGGTTCAGGAACAGGAACAAAATGTTCTCATGCCTTCACCGTCATCACTCTGTTCTTAAAATAATAATAATCCGCAGTCTCTGGAACACGGCACTTTGGATCAATCAACAACTTTTGATCATTTTCCTTTCTGTGCTAAAGGGTTTTGTATTTTATGTGGCGTTTCAGTGATATTTCATTAGTAGACACACGTCTAAAGCGGCCTTTCCTGGGTTGTGTGGCTACTATTGGCCGTAGTGTTTCTCATCTCCAGAACATTCACTCTTATTTCTGTTTTCTGACTGATTGTGAAACAAAGGAAGTCTGGATCAATGAGGCTCTAATGCAAAGCCTTTGCAGCTCAACTTGCGCATTGATTCCGAACGAAATCCGACTTTAAGCGCAACTGAGTCTTTTCTAAAACAAAGCAAAACAAATTAACCGGAAAAAAAAACCCGGTACCGAGGGAATAGAAAAGGCCCATACTGAGAGAGTGAGACTGTGTAGCAGAATGAAAGATAAAAAAAAACCCTGAAAGGTACTGAAAAACAGTCAAAGGCTGAATGACATAGAGAACATTACCCAGAGCAGTGGAAGATAAACAAAGAGATGGTGTCGGGGAAAAAGGATGCAGGCAATGAAATGGATTCAGAGAGAGCGTGAGGGTGAGAGAGAAAGAGAGAGAGAGTTTGTGTGAATGAGAAAAAGAGTGAGGGATTGAAGGATAGCAGGTGTCATTGATAGCTAGGCTTACACTGACAGCAAAGCGGTTTGTGTTAAAAAAAAATGAAAGAAAGAAAGAAAGAAAGGAAGGAAGAAGAAGAAAAAAGAGGGCTGGGGTAAATATCGATTCTGAAAGTCAGCCAGCCTTGATTTACAGGCGTCGCCTGGTTGAGCTGGCCGAAGCTTTTCTCCATCACCAGCAGCAGGAAAGCAGTCTTTCATAAACACAATAAAAAGGAATGCAGGAAGGTCAGGAGATTCAATACTGTGTAAGGTCTCCTGGAGTAGGCACTCTCTTTTCTGACATCGCATGACTTTTTCTTTAATTCTTCGGACAATCATACTCACACCAGATAGACAGATATTTCTCCCAAGTCACGCTTCAGTTCCAGATTTACTGTTGACTCGCGATTCAAATGGGATTTTAAAGACTTAAGGATTTTAAAGTTAAGCATTATAAACATACTTCGGAGTGAATTTTTATGTGGTGACCCATCTAAGACTCCAGACCGCTTTCGGATTCCAATCTACACGCGGATTCTGTGGTTTAGGACCGGGCCCGGTTCCAGAGGGGGCCAGGCTAGGCCCCTGGCCCACCCACCTGTGGGGAAGCGAGCGTTTTTTTTATTTTTATTTAATTTGAATTCAAAGCTACTCTGTGTATAATATAGCATAAATTGTCAGGTTTTGGCAGGATGTTGAGCAAAACCTAATGCTTATAGTGTGTTATCGTTATTCCATTGCATCTATCTATGCATCTATCCATCCATCCCCTAAAAAAACTTCCTTTTTCTAAGAGATCTAGATCCCGCCCTGTTTAGGACTCAGCTCTGTGTCCTTGGATTCTGGAGTCTGGATACAACTCAAACTATGACCTAGAAGTCTTAACTTGCTTCAAGCTCTTTGGCTTGGGATTCTGGACACGATTTACTTTACAGTTTAGGACTCTGGACTTGACTCAGACTCCAAGGCTTGCGACTCCGGACTTGACTAAAACTCAGCGGACTCGTGGTGAACTTGTTATTTAAAACCATAGAAACTAAAAGCGTAGAAGAGCACTCACCTTATCATCTATCGGTTTAAAGCGGAAATGTGGGATTTGAACTCACGATCTCCTGTCAGTTTCACACAGCCACGCATGGTTGGGAGCCAAGAGAAAAAATTGTTCATGCGCTAAGGTTAAAAGGCCTGACGATGGGCATGCTCAGACTTCAGAGTGACACTAGGCGATCGTTGGCGCCTGTTGGCATCTCATATATGTTGAAGAGCACAGATAGCCCTTGCCTTCATATGTATTGCTTTGCACAGTGATGCAACGTCAGCAGCAGATGGAAAATCTGTTGGAAAACCCTCCCTGGTTGGTAGTTATCGTAATATCCAGGGGAGAGCTGGATGGCGGGTGGAAACCGTCAGACGATCAATCCAGGAAGAACTGGAGCGTCGGGGCACTGGACAGGCACTTTGAACAGGGCAGGACACAGCAGTTTGGAGAAGTCACGTCACCCTTGAAGCAAAGCGTCCATACCGCCCACAGACGTCTAGCGTGATTGTCCAGTAGAGACACAGGAATGAATGAGGACCGGAGACATTTGGGAGGAGCTTCGAAAGCTTCATATCTCACGCCCTCTCTTCTAACACACTTATTACAGAAACTGGAAAGCGAACTGGGTTTCCCAAGCAAGTAGCTTCTAAATACCGAAACAGTTTTACTCGCTACTGTGCGTTTTTGTTCCGATGAACATGAAATGATGCAATGTTGAGTTCTTCAGCCGTTCAATAAGAGGTCCATTATAGCGTCCGTGTAATGAAATGCATCCCTTTTGCATTTCATTTAACAACTTCAATGATTTCCGTGGTAAATCATCCCTACGGGCTGTCAACTACATTTTGCAAGAGGGCCGGGTTGTACAGGAAATTTATTTAAAATTCGATTCAAAAGCAGCTTGACCCAGCAGACCTGTACAAGAAAGACCAGAATAAAGCATCACTGCGATGAAAAACCCTCCACGGACAGATCAGCGTGGTTGTCACGCAACCCCTGCAGAGGCGTGCATGTCCTGTAGACTTAAAGCTTACAAGAAACTAGGGAGAGGGAGAAAAAAAAAGTACAAATCGCCATATATTACACTGAGCGCTAAAGTTTATTTTGGGTCTAGAGATGCCCAATGCCTGGAGCATCACATTTACTGTAAGTGTAAAATTCTGCGCATGTTCAATAAAAAAAAGTGCCTGTCCATTTAAGCATTGGCATTCACGGCGAGTGCTTACCCCGAGTGACTAACAGACATGTTTAGTGGTCTTCATGAGGAGCATATCAGGGGGGGGGAAAGTTAGTTCAGCAAGAAAACCCACAAGTCATAGACTTTTTTTTTAAATTAGTGTTTGGTGAAGAGATACATCTTCAGTCTTCGTTTGAAAACAGACAGTGACTCAGCTATTTATACAGCCAGGGGGAGTTCGCTCCACCACCGGAGTGCAGAACTGAGAAGAGATTTTATGCAGCGTTTTAAATCTGATGCGAGCAGATACAGGAAGCCAGTGGAGGTAGCGTAGCTTGTGGGGTGATGTTGGAGAACTAGATTTGCAGCTGCACACAGGATCAACTGAAAGGGTCGGATGGCACACAGAGGAAGAACTGCCAGGAGCGAGCTGCAGTAATCCAATCCTTTTTGTACTCATTTTGGAGATGAAATAGCTTTAGGTTCCCATAAATGAGTCACGACATCATTTTAGCACAAAGGCCCAGTTGAGAAATGACATAAAACGCGGTTGGGAAGTGTCAATTATAGGTTTAAAATTTTTTTTTAATAAAACGCCTTTGAAAACGACTTCCACCTTTGAATAGTTTAAGAATTTGGTTGAGGCACTTTTCCCGTTAAGGACTGCATGGCTTTATATATGGAACCAGCCTCTAGGGACATGGATTAACTTCTAGCTTAACAGCTACGTTAATTAGGTTTCCCATTTATGTTCAAATTGCGGGGAGACTCTTTGCTGACAAATCATATAAGCGTTCTGTTTCAATGGAGCCTGTAGGAGAGTTCAAAAGGATTGAGTCGTTCTTTCGAATGAATGTTCCCCATTAGACAAAGTGAGTCTGCAGCAAAAACAGCAACCTCGTCTCAGTCGGAAACGCCAGCGTTTTATGGAAACGGACAAAAAAAATGCATGCCTGGTGTTCTCCTGAGGCTTTATGAGTTTCGGTCGGCTCTTCGAAGCAGTTCCTAAAAAGCATATCGAGCCGTTATCTTATAATCAAGTGTGCTGGATATAATTGGAGGCGCTCTATTAAGGGAGCACGGTTGCCATGTTAGTATCCGATGCTGGATTGTAATGCAGCTGCTTCAGTGGAGAATTTTTTTTATTTAGTTGTCTATTTGATTTCTTTATTCATTTTTAATCACACCTTGGTCTGTCTGATGCAAACAAGGGCTATGCATGTTACGTCCACAGTTTTGCTTATTGGTTACAGCATCCTCGGTCACCTAAGATTATATCAGCTTGAAGCAAGAAGTTTTTAGCGTTCGATTGGGGCCTTTCTGTGTGCAGTTCACATGTTCCCCCATGCCTGTGTGGGTTTCCTCCCAAAGTCCAAAGACATGTAGGTATTAGGTTAACTGCCTACTCTAAATTGCCCCAGGTATGAATGGTTGAAGACAGCCGAGATTGGCTCCAGCTTCCCCCGACCCTGAGGGATAAGCAGTAGAGATAATGGATAGATGGATGTATAGACATTACCAGTGATGTTTTGACACGGATGTGCAGCCCATAACACCAGAGCAATCTTACAGATGTAGCCTAAATATTAGTTATTACATCAGGAGCATGTGCATGAGTTATTATTGGGATTACTGTTTACTCATGGGCTCCGTTTCAACCCTGTGCTTAATATGACAAGATGACACTTATCTTCCTGAAGTCTTTGAATAATTTAGTCCAGGACCAACCAGTGACTTGTCGAGACAAGGGTAATCGATTCAGACAATCAAATCAATCTGTGATTTATTCCCCTTAAGACTTAAGTCTTCCCCAACGTATTAACCACTTCTTGGAAAGTCAATTGGTTATCGTACGTCCTTTTAAAGGTGACATTGGTCATTAGGGGCCAGAAAGCAAAGAAAGTGTATATACAGTGGTTTCAGAGCTAAATTTCAAGTGTTGTTTCAAAGGGTCTGAATATTTATGTAAATGTGACATTTCACTCACTTGTCTTCTGCCGCTTAATCCTGTTCAGGGTCGCGGGGGGAAGCTGGAGCCAATCCCAGCGGACTTCGGGCGAGAGGCCGCCAATCCACTGCAAGGCGACACACAGAGACAGACAACCATTCATACCTATGGGCAATTTAGAGTCGCCAATTAGCCTAATCCCCTCTGTGCATGTCTTTGGACTGTGGGAGGAAACCGGAGAACCCAGAGGAAACCCACACAGACACGGGGGGGACATGCAAACTCCACACAGAAAGGTGCCCATGATGACTTCGGGGATTGAACCCAGGACGTTCTGGCTGTGAGGCGACAGTGATCACCACCACACCACCATGCCGCCCCAATGTGTACAAAAATTTCTACAATTCTGTTTTCACGTTCTCGTCATGAAATGGGTACTGAGTGTAGATTAATGAGGGGGAAAAAATGAAATGAAAAGACTGTAGCATCAAAACTGAAAAAATAGAAGTGGGTGGGAATACTTTCTGAAGCCACCGTTATCTTTTACGACGCACTGTGTATCTCGTGAAGATGTTTGAACTACTGCTGAACAGCATTGTCATGAAGAGTAGAGCAGGGTATACTGCCTCTGTTGCAAAGATCAGAAAACCAGAGCGTCTTTACTCCAGGCTCTATAACTAATCCTCCCTAGCAAGCCTGCAGTGCAGACCAGAATCACGTTACAGAGGCTAGGATCCACCACAGACCAGCAGGGTCAGTAATTACCTTCATTGTCCTTCTCATTACTTGCACTAGCAGGACAGGCGTACTCTACTGCCTGCCGAACATTTATTAGCCCTGACTATAATCAAGTGCACTATGAAGGGAGCATGCTTGGCCATCCTACAGTGAATGCTAACGTAGACACCACTTCAAACCATTGCAGAAAAATGTCCATGTGCCATGCCACATTATCTACAGCTTATTAATAAACATATTAAACATGCGTTGTTCGTAGGATGTTTATTTAACATTTATAGAAGGAGACTTCAGTGCCGGTGCTTTGTAATACTTGATACGTTTTCTTCAGGGCTGAGGTTTCTTTGTTACATGATATGAGGAATAAAACACTTCAGGCTAAGCTGTTATAAGATAATAATCACAACTACTGGGTGGTAAGGGTCTTCCTGTTAGCATGACACTTTAAAAAAAGGAAACATTACTGGATGGATGATTGAACCCTGTGGCTCATGATCAACATATCAGCTCTTCCTGTTGGACACAAAAACTTGACATAAGTAACACGATGCCAAAAAGTCAACAGATAGAGTCAAGTATGTACAGTCACCTATAGAATTATTGGCACCCATTGGGAAAATTTGCGAAAAATGAACATGTATGAGGAGCCATACGAGGAGACTGTATACTTTTACTTTAACTTTATATACACCACACTTTCCTCCAAAAGTATTGGAACAGCACTGAAATTTCCATGCTTTCGCCTCTGTATACCACCACAGTAGATTTGAAAAGAAGCCATCCAGATGTGATTGAAGTGTAGACTTTCAGCATCGGTTCAAGGGGTTTAACAGAAATACAGTGAATCATGTTCCGCTGCCGCCCCGCGGAAGGTGAAACCGCGATACTGTGAAGTCACATTCATTTTTATTATTTATATATATTTTAAGGCTTTATAAACCATTTCCACTCTCTTATTTACCTTTTCCACACTCTTATAAACACGTCCTATGCTCTTAAACACTTTCTACACTCTTAAACCTACGTCATTTTAACAACATATAAAATTCGCATGCGTACTTACTGCCTGTTCACCAGCTGAAGCGGAAGTGGCTTACACAGCTACTTTCTCTTTTCATTCACTGATGAAATACAGTGCATACTGTTTTATTTCGATTAAAATGTCCTTTTAAATGTTTGAATGAACATTTTTTTAAAAAGATATTTTCTATTCCAGAGCCCTGCTAAAGCCAAAAAATTCCACGAATCAAAATGTGAAAATCCGCGATGTAGTGAAGCCGCGAGAGGTGAACCGTGGTGTTGTGGGGGTTCACTGTATTGCATTAACCGTTTAGGAATTACGGCCATTTTCCCCCACAGGCCCAAAAGTAATGGGACAGTTGGCTGATAAGCAGTTTTATGGCCAGTTATGGTCTGTTTCCCTGTTATTTCTTGACAAATTAAGGAGATAAAAGGTCTGGAACTTGTACGTGTATTTACATTTGGCAGCTGTTCATGGGAAACTCGTGGGACTGTGTATATACACTTTTTAAATAAATAAATAAATTATAACACACACACACACACACACACATACACACACACACATACATACACACACACACACACATACATACACACACACACACACACACATATATATATATATATATATATATATATATATATATATATATATAGACATAATTGTATTAGTCACAATGTTTCCCTACAAAATAAAATTGACTGCATACATTTTTGGAAAAGCATCCCTGGATGCAACAAAAGAGCCTCTTACTGTAGTGTAACAAGGATGAAGATGCTTGTAGACACTTGATCTTGGACCACCGCTTAATCCGGAATGTTCATTATATTGTATTGATTTTTATATATTTGCACATATGGGCTTTCGGCTAGAAGTCAGACCAAAGGCTCAGTTCAGAATACATGGATTAAGGTCATGACAAAAGTTTGATCTTGTGGCCCCTCGACCATTTCTTTATTAATTCAGATTTGTGCTTGTTTTGTTTTTGTTTTTTTTAATCCCATCTATGGCTAAATCTTTTAGGGGAAACCAGGTTTTGGACTAAACCATCCTGGTATATAGTGGATATATCATCACTGATCCAGTATCATAATTTACCATGGGTATTGAAGGCATCTCCTTGTACGCAGTTCTCTTTTTCTAGCTGGTGTTTAAGGTCAGAAACTTGAAATGTTCATCTCATCAATTCTACCACGATTCCAAATGTAGTTTCAGTGAGACTCGAAGAAGTCGATGTGTTTTGTGGGATGTGTTTTGGTCCAAATTCTGGTCTTGGGTTGAGCAAGAAAATCCTTCCTTGGGGGCAATACCAAAAGTGATAGTGTTAAATTAAATCTAATGTTTACAGGCTCTCACTTTCTTAATGAAGCCTAGCAGAATCAAATCGACTCAGCTGATATTTACAACAAACCTTTGCATCTCCTCAGCTAAGTGCTTGGTAATAAGGGCCAGATGGCTTCTCTCGCTCGGAGAATCTTTCGGCCTCACCCATCCCTCTCTGTCGGCATAGTAACTGCAGAAAGCAACAGCTCATTAATGACTTGGGAAAACAACTACACTCATGAGGACAGTGCCAGTGCACAGCAGAGGCCTATAGCACTGGAGGGAGCATATTATTTCTGATATCTGTGCGCTGGCTTTTCTGACAGAGATTAAGCCTCGTATTGGACTAAATTACCAGGCCAGGAAGCTGTCCAGTTTTTTGGGGGGGTGTGGTATATAAACAAGACAGCATGAGAGTGTAGTGTTTGTCTCAGACCAAACTTCTTTAAGAAGCATGTTCTGCTGAGATGTTTTACCCATATTCTAAGAAATCTTTTGCTGGATAGTTTTCTCCATTAAATCCATCCATATTTGGTTTCTAAATGATCCAGTTGGCAGACTCTGGAAGTCCAACAATTATGTACAGAAATACCTCCATGTACCAAGTCATAATACCCGGGCCATATCCCTTGAAACGATAGCATTTGTCTAAATTGTGACGTGATCTGAAAGTGCCTCAGAATTCTGACTCACTATCTCAAAATAATATGAACGTTTCTTGCGAAGGTTTCTCAAAACTATAAATTTGTAATGGGAATGTTTCTCGAAAGTGGACCTCAGCATCTCCGAATTATTACTATTCATATCATAAAGCTCTGTCTGGTGTTTTGGGTGAAAAGGAGTCGACTACATAAACCTCATAATCTGTCTTCTGTTGTCAAAAAGTATTTCAGCCTCCGGTTAAACGTGTTTTTTTGTTTGTTTTGGTTTGGTTTGTTTTTTTTTTTTGGGGGGGGTGAAAATAGGATAAAACCCACATAAACATGTATAGGCAGCAATTGAAAAAATTTTTTGAAAATAAAAGACTTGAAGTCAGTGAGGCGAGCTGCAGAAGAAAGTAACCTTCAGCTTTAGCTGCTGTGTAGATGTGATAATAAAATAAAAAAAAGTACTTTTTACTCATTCTACTTTTCTTTAGATCTTTCAAATACACGTTACAACTCTCAAAGGTCTCGTCTCTCATCTTGCCAATGTTTGTATGCCATACAGGTAGTCCTCAGGTTACGATGGAGATGCGTTCTGATATCCCCATCGAAAGTCGAAAATACGTATTGTTTGTCAAACAACTTAGCCTAGCTTAGCCTAGCCTACCCAGGAGTCTTTTCCTGTAGGAGACATGCTGGGGTGTTTAGAAGACACGCTTTTGAATTAAAATTAGCTCTTGAAGCACAGAAAAAACACGCGGTAATGCACTGTGCGGTACACCGATACACAAGTTGACTCCGTGAGGTGCAGGAGAGAGTGCGGCATCACGCAAGGCGAAGTACATCCAGGCATCGTCCAAACGTATCATACAACATGCGCGGTTATGCTGACCTGCCAGCGACGCCTGCCCACAAACCTTAAATATTTTCTAAATATTTTACGATTTGTAGCGTATCGCAATCGTCATCGTGACTTTGAAAAATCATAAGTCAGGTCGTGGTCACTAGGGGAGCGTCTCTATATCAGTCTAACGGGCTCCTGGGATTTTGGTTACATTTTAGTTTAAAGCATCGAATCAAGTTCATCAGTGTAGAATCAAGACTCGTGCCAGTCGGTCATCTTACTTTAACTTAGAAGAATTCCTCAGGTCTTTTTCCACCCATGCCTTTAAAAGATTCAAATGTCTTTCATTGTTAATTTCAGAACCATTTATGATCTTTGGATTAGGAGATTAGGAGATTGCTTCATAAAAAACGAAACCAAGCAAGACAGGAGCTGAAATAAACAGTAAATGAAAAGTATTTCATCTTGCAGAATAATAAAGGTCTATCTTTATTGAGCAAGTGTGTTTTTTTTAACTGCATCAGAATTTTAATGGCGTAAATTTGAACTAATCTAAATGTAGAGCCCTTAGTGAGCCGTAAAAATACAAATGTCAGTACTTCAACAAATTTGAGTTCCCATATATGGCAATATCCCAGGCAGTTTTTAACCAAAGAAAACCTTAAGATCACAAAATCCACATGTTTTTTGGTGCCTACCACCACCTAGTCTAAGAATATCCCGAAGGACCTCCAGACGTGTCCATTTTAACAACAGGATGATCAGTGAGACGGTCAGGCAGTCAGTGAAAATGCATTTTCACTGGCAAAGACACAGTGTTGGATTGTCTTTTTTATTGTTGTTGTTGCTGTTGCATTTCTGATTTCTGAACACCCAAGCGATCTGACGTCAGGTGTTCAGATGCTCCACACACTTGAGTCCATAAATTGGTCTTGGTTTGCCAAAGTCACAGTGCTGGTGAGACCTTAACAAGAACAATACACCTTTTTTTTCAGGAAGTATACTGTAGTGTTCAACAGCAAATGAGGCTCGGTGTGAAGCAACATGGACGAGAGGGTTCAAAATATAGCTTTCTTTTTTTTTCCTCAATATGGCAGGCTCAAATGTAAAAAAAAAGAAAAACCCCAAAACCCCCCCAAAAAACCCAACCAACCAAAAAACAAAAGCATACTTTTCTGCCTCTCAAAGAAATACCTTCAGGAGACAAAGTTCTGTTCATGCAAGCCTAGCTAACCCCTAGAGGTCCTTGAGACCCTTTCCCTTTTCACCTCCGAAACCAATCCCTTTCCTGCAATGTCAGAGAACTTCCCAAAGGTCCCTCACTCCGTCTACATGCTACAGCTATGCTCTTCCAAACAAATGACTGAACCTTTCCACTACAGCAATGCTAACATCCTGCTAAATGAAACGCATCAGGAGGTCCCGGGGACCACGTTTCTACCCCATTAAACTCAGTCTATACAAGGAAGAAAAAAATATCAGCGTCTGAGTAAGCGAAGGCTGTAGGATGAAAGCAACTCCTACATGTTTATATAGCATTCGAATACTTCCTAATCAGATCTGTGCTTTAAAGCAATGATTCTCTCATCCATCCATGGTTGGAAACTAGATCATCATTGATCAAAAGGCCTACTGGAAAATGGGCATCATTTTCTGTGCAACCTCTGAAAGAAAGAAAAGAGCGCTCGGTTTTCTTTGCGGCGTTTGTTTGTCTAAATGGTGACGGCTTTATTAAAGCTTAAATAATACATAAAGGCGTTCGTTTTGGCAAAGCGGGCTTCGGGTTCTCTTGTCATGTGCCCACTGGGCAGCATTTGATCTTTTTGCTAAAATTAGGACTCTGGAATGAATGAGAAAAGAAAATGAAGACGTGGAAGAACCAGAGGTTTCAAGATGGCTCAAGGGATGGATGTGAATTCCATCAGGCAGAGAGAGAGACAGAGAGAGACAGAGAGAGACAGAGAGAGACAGACAGAGAGAGAGAGAGACAGAGAGAGAGAGAAAGAGAGAGAGAGAGAAAGAGAGAGAGAGAGAGAGAGACAGAGAGAGACAGAGAGAGACAGACAGAGAGAGAGAAAGAGAGAGAGAGAGACAGAGAGAGAGAGAGAGAGAGAGAGAGAGAGAGAGAGACAGACAGAGAGAGAGAGAGAGAAAGAGAGAGACAGACAGAGAGAGACAGAGAGAGAAAGAGAGAGAAAGAGAGAGAGAGACAG